>VDFB02358471.1:0-49208 GCA_007258455.2 Sequoia sempervirens | reverse complement strand
AGCCTTTCTTACTCATTCAAATAAAATTAGCAAATTATGGTATGAATGATTTGGCCACATTAACTACTATTATCTTAAGAAACTTAGTCAACAAGATATGGTCATAGGATATCTAAAAGTCACATTCTCTAAGGGTCTTTGTGAGGGTTGTACCCTTGTTAAGCATCCTAAAGAAAATTTTGACAAAAGAAAATATTAGAGGGCAACACAATCTTTGGAGCTACTTCACAATGATGTATTGTTGGAATGTGAAGTCAATTTTATTGTTATTCTAGTGATGATGAATAGTCAACATTGAGTCACACTATTTATGGTAATTTTGACAAAAAATTTGTTGAACACCCAAAATACTGAGAAGGGAGGTGAATCAGTATTCTTTGAATCCACTTAAACATTTAAACATCCATTTGAAACACCATATTCAATTTCCAATAAGGAAAGAAATAATGAAGGTAATCATCAAAGCACATAACACATGAACACCAATTTTTTATGTGGAAAACCCAATAAGGGAAAAATCATAGTGAGGATTATCTCACAATATATTATAACTAGTCATAACATATTATAGAATGACTTATTACCTTTTGGACTCACTGTCTGGAGGATTCACTGTCTAGAGAATAAGAGAAAAAGAAAAAAGGATTGGATCACTACCAAGATTTGAACTGCTAATAATGCATCTACCATATGCAGGAGATACAATTCCAGTGGAGCTCAAAATATTGAATTAACACACTTCACACTACACCACTTCCACACTCTTCTCTGCTTTATATTTGAATTACATTCAAACTATATTCACTTTCTTTGCATTGCATTCACACATACTCTACAAAACACCAAAAATTATCTTACATTTATGCCCATTATATTCTACAAAGTGCTTGATTTTCACCATAGTCTATTTGACTAGGCTCCTATTCTTGTTCAACTTGCTTTTGCATTTCCTTAAGGTTTTCACCCTTAATTGTGTAGCTTTTAACCATTCAACTAGTTTGTCCTTGTCATTCTCATCTACAACAATTGTTCTCAATAAATCCTCTAAGGAAGTGGCTTTTATTCTTTACAAAATTGGGATGTAATCTTCCCAAACCATCAATTCATCATCAATGCTCAGCTCTATCTATTGTGCTAAGTTGTCTTCATCATTAAAGCAGTGATAAGATTTTATTACTTTCCTCAATACTCTACCTTTTGAGGCCAAAAAATTACTTTTCCACTACTTAGCGTAGATATCCACCCCTTAGATGAAGGTGTTTGACCTCACCTTTGAGAGCAGCTTGAAAATTTGGTTTAGGAGCTACAACATCAATAGGTCCAATCAAGTTGTTTATACATGTTGTCAATTGTGCCACCTGAGCCTTCAGCTCCTCTTTGGTGTTCTCATCCTCTTACATTCTCTTCAAAATGGTAGAAACAAACATCTGCAATGATTGGTGTTCACCTTCTCTTGTCTAAATGCATAGGTCAACTTACCTTATTAAGCTAAGAGGCTTCCTACAATGGTAGCAAAGACCAGGTGTAAGCAAAAACTCTTTAGGAAAAAAATGACGTGCAGGTGGTAGTTGAAAGCATGGAAATTTGAATGGTCTTTTGAGGTAGTGGAAGAGTGGTATGCATTGTTGAAATGAGCAACTAAGGGGGCCTTATAAGTAATGAATAGAAGGCATGGGAAGAAACGATGATACAAATGGGACAATATATTGTATGGAAATGGAAGAGTCACATAGTATCTTTAAGAGAGTAGAAAAGAGTAGAAGAGGCCACAACATTTGTCATTTCAACACCAGTAGGTGTATTTTGCTTTTAGTAGAGCGACAAACAAGAGTTAACATAAATTATTTTAGGTTTCATTTCTATTCAAACAATTTTTTTCAGTTAGTTCCTTAAATAAATATAAAACTCAAATTTGTTTAAACTTAGTTCTGTATTTTTTTTATTTTAGAATGGCAATGGAGACAACGTACTTTATTTAAACATAATATGAGCATTGTCTCACTAGTCCATTGCAACCCTTAAAACTAGAATCTCATTGCAGAGAGATGACTTGGTAGATTTGGTAAGCTGGTCAGCTCACTTCTGTATTTAAACCCACTTTGTAAATAAATGTAGGCAATCTAAATATTCATCAATCTATTTTGCTACGACTGTGTTGCATCCATGTTCTCTTCTTCTTCTTATGTTTGGTGTGTTTAGTGGCTAAAACATCAAAAAAGGGGTTTTGCTTCTTATGGTTTAGGACATAGAGCAAACACACTTAACCACCATTTCACTAAAGGGAAACCCTAAAGATCTCAATCTAAAGTATGCAAAGGAGAGAGAGATCTTTCAATAGGGTTATCCTAGGGTCTGATTATAAACTAAAGAGGGGTTCACCACCAAGCTAGGGCTTGGAAATAAAAATGAAATGCAAGATGTAATGTTTAAACCAAGTAATTTGCAATGCAATCTTTCACTAAATGACCCAAAGAAGCATGCAAAACAAAACAAAAAGTTGAGAGATGAAAGGTGTACACCTGAAAATCTGAAGAAGACTAAATGAAGCTCTAAAATGCTTAAAATGTTGAATTTAAAGCTTCTTGGGACTCATACGCTAGTCTGGGTGATTTAGTCCTAGATTAGGGTTTCTGGGAAGAAACTAAAATCTGGCAAAAGGGTGTCTGAAACTTTTGAAACCTAAAATTTTGACCAAACTGGGACTCATACGCTAGAAGTGGTGTATCAATCCAGTTAGGGTTTTTTGTAACTTCAAGGTCTGAATCTACTCCTCAATGTATGCTCTATCCTTTCCAACTAATTTTCAAATCCAAAACCCTGATTTGCAACCTGTAGACGTCTTCCAATGATCTTCAATGTAAGGTGACAACTTTGACAACTTTGAACACTTTGAAAACTTTCTCCAAACTTGCTCTTCAATATGTCTTCAACCTAAATTTTCAAATCACACACTAAAGAGAGGGAAAAATGTTTTTTTGTTAGTGGAAAGGTGTTTTCCTTGGTCAAACCCCGTTTTGGTAATCAAACCTTGAAATGAAATGAAATAAGGATGGAGAAATAAGGATGGAGAAATAAGGATGGAGAATGATGGATAAACAAAATATGATATTGCAACTCACCAAACCCTAGCAATAAAGTGTTATAAACATGTATGAAGTGGATCTAATGGATGTCTATCTTGAATCTTGCTTGAATAGGATAGATCTTGAATGGAATGCTAGTTTGAATTGTGAAACCCTACATCACAATTGTTAGCTCAAAAACAAACATCTTGCATGATGACTTTGACATGATGCATGATGCTTGAATAATGCTTTAATCACTTGATAATCTACCCTTGAAGACTCTTGAATGCTCTTGTGAATTCAAATTTGCTAGTATGAATGCTCTCACAAAAGTCTTAGGTGAAAATGAGTGAAAGAACCTTGTATTTATACTTGTTTTTATGCCTAATTCCTCGAAATTACAACACTACAAGCCGACATCAAATGTAGGAGGATAAAACCCGGCCAAGAATTTGAATTAATTTTAATTTTGGGCAACATGGGACTCATACGCCCAAGGTGGCGTATGAGTCCCATTAGGCATTAATTATGGGACCATTTTCAAAAATGTTTAGAAAGGTGTGAAATCCAAATCAGGACCCAAAAAGCTAGGTGGGACTCATATGCCCAAGGGGGCGTATGAGTCCTAGATAACTATATTTGGGCCACACAACCTAAAAACACCTGAATTATGATTGGATGTTGATTTATGTTTGGATTATCCTCAGAAAGATGCATTAAATGAGGCTTGTGGATGAAAAATAAGGCCAATTAAAGCATCAAGAAGCCCAATTCTTTGTGGAAACCTTAGAAAAGTGTGAAAGTGTGGTACAACACTTTAAAACACTCTAAATAAGGTACAATTAAGTTCATTTAGTTCACAAGGGGCCAAGACCTAATGTGAATGTGTTAAACACATTACAACACTAAATCAAGGCAATATTAATGCTCAATTTAACAAGGAGGGCCCAAACAAGCAAGGAAAAGTAAAGGGATACTTTTTCTATTGCCATAGTAGCATATTTTATCAATTTTTACTTTGCATCTATGAACATTTGATATATGGTCCTTGTGGGACATTCTTTAGACTTTTTTAAAGCTTGATGTTTTAGGTTCCTAAGAGCTTGATGCTTTATGTATGCAAGAAAGAGTTGCAGGTTGCAGTGGTTTAACCATTCAGTGAAGACAGGAAAGAGTTATATAGGACAACATTAATAGCTCCACCCACTCATCCTCCATTGACGATAGCATCCACTCCAACTCCAAATATTCGTCAATAAATAGAGTCTATGAATTCCAAATGGTTTTGTTGGATATCATGACGAATCTAATAAGTATAGCTCAGCTCATGGCAAGGACTTGAGGTATGAGAGGGAATGCGTTGGAGTATTTTTTCTCACCAGAAAGTTCATGGTGGAAGGGAGTTTATACAATCTAGGTGTGGAAAAGGTGAGGTTGAATGATGTTCTTAAAATAAAGTGGGAATTGTTGGATGAAAATATCAAGAAATGGGTTTGGGCCACAAAATCAGCATCTATGTTTTGTTTGTGAACGAGAAGAGGTTGTGTGATGAGGTGTTAGAAGGGATCTATAACATGAGGGACTATATACAATTGGCACCAATTATTAACAAATTGGCTACTGAGAAATGCTTGCATGATCATCATTTATGCTATACATGATAATAGAGAAATGCTAATGTTGTTTTATAACTCGTATAGTAAATATAAATTAAACTTAAGAATAAGTTATATATTTTTGTGCATGATCCACTTATGAGGATTTAACTTAGCTGCAATATATTTATATCAGCTGAAATAATGCATCAAATTGGATGAGAGTATGGCTTATATTAATCTAAATATTTAGTAGTTAAACTAATATATATTTGCATAAGAATATGAAAATCTAGGTGAGTCTTAAACTGGAACAGGTGAGTGTTTACAAATGCGGGCTTTGCTAGAACAAACATCTACATTCTCTTTATTGAATTCGGAGGCGCTTAAGGCTTCCAATAAAATTTTTGATTTTGAGATTCATAAACACTATTTAAACAAAAGGTAAAAGCCAATACAAAGTTTGGATGCCAGATTTATAGACAATACATGCAAACAAAAGTTAAAAGCCAATACAAAGTTTGGCTACAAGATTTATAGACTCATTTTAATAGAAGTTAGAAACCTATATTAGATGATAATGTTCATACTTTGTTGCAAAATATGACTTAGATCATAGAATTTGTACGTAGTATTAGAGTTGTGGTGAGAGGGGATGATTTAATTTAATTAATATCAATATTTTTTTTGATACGTAAGAGAAAGTTGTATTGATTAAATTTGAAGTGTACACAAATGGCTAGTTAGCCATGACTGACATGCAAATTTGCATCAAAAAAGTGCAAACACATCTCCTTATTCTAAGTTGAATTATGGACATCGAAATTGGTGAGTACACAATTGCAATTTAATCTGATTCAATTCTGACTTGAGGATTTTCTTTTTCTTACTTTGTACTTCCTACCAACCCTCCCCAACTACTTTCTATTATGTTTTGTCAGTGTCCATGATTTCAACCTGTGGAGTGCTCCCCCCACCTAGAGTCGATGAACTCCCTACACCCAACTAAAGATCACTTGTTGAAGGGTTTAAATTTTCCTTGTTTGATTGAATATGTTGCTCCAGTATCAAACTCACTTTTGGGTTCAAGTCCTTGCTCTGAGGACTGTCTTTTGGAGCATCACCAAATTGATGAGGTTGACTTTGAGCAGCATTTACATCTATGCCAGAATTCATGGCTTGGAGTGCTTCACCCATTCTCACCTTATCCCTTGAAAATGAATCAGGCACTAATCCCCCATTGACCTTTGATAGAGTTGTAACTGTGTAATGTTGAGGCTTGGCATCAACCCACTAGGATTGTTGATCAAAGTTTTTAATGCTTCTAGTGTAGGAAATGACCATATGACCTATTTGAAAACACTTTCTACAATAGAAGGGTAAACCTTTGTAGTCAAGGAGTTGCATCCAAATGCAATCTACAAACTTGAATGTGATACATGTTAAAAGATCCCTTGTGACATCCATGTCAACAAGGATATGAGCGAAAGATGTGTGAGTGAAATTGGTTGTGTCTGAATCCATAGCAAGGAAGCAACCCAAAGAATCCCCAATCGCACGAAAGCAATCAACAAACTAGAATTGCAGTGGGAGGTTTGAGAGGCGGTTAATTAATATCCATATTAATATTGATATTTTTAATCTTAACATTTTAAGTATTACTAGTATATATATATATATATATATATATTAAATATAATTTATATAAAATACGCTAATAAATATCTTATTATTATATTATTATTATTGTCATATATTATATTATTATTAAAAATGTGTTATTATTAGAATGTTTTTTTTGTCTTTTTCTAAAATATTTTTTTTATATTTTGTTTTTATTCTAAAATGTGTTTTTTGTGTTTTAGCTAAGTAATATTATATTATATTATTATTACATTATTAAAAATTTAATATTCTTAAAATGATTTTTTTGTTTATTCTTTTTTTTTTGTTTCTAAAATGTGTTTGTTTTTTTTACTACTGACCTCCTATAGGCACTGTGCTGCCATTATATGGTTACATCTATCGATGTAATAATTGTGAATAAATTTAAATGTTTTTATGTTTTTTTTGTGACTACTAACCTCCTATAGGCACTGTGCTACCATTATATTGTTACATCTATCGATGTAATAATTATGAATAAATTTAAATTTAGTTTAAAGAGGACTTATAATAAAATTGTAATTTTTTTCATTATCTTATTTAATATAGTACAAATAAATATCAAAATTAAAAGCAATGAAGTTTAATTTAATATTAATATTAACTATTTTCTATAAATTAAATTTCATATTAACCATTTCTTCATCTATAATACTTGAGCTATTATTATAAATATATTTGAATTTAATTTAAATTGAGTCTTTAATAGTTTTTTATTAATTTATACCATTTCAATAGAACTTTCACCTTCTTATTAGCTCTACCTTATACCTATATATTATTTTTTATTTTATTTTTAATCGAATAATTTTAAAAAATATTCTTAAAATCGAGTCCCATTATTTTTAATAATAATGTGTCATTATCTTCAATAATATTTTAAAATTTAGGCTGCAATTTGGTTTGAGATTCTTCTTTTGTTAGTTTTGTCCATGGTTATTGAACCCCCATTCCTAAATACCTACAAAACCATGATGAATAAACACATTAGAAGTTGAATATTGCAAGTAAAATTAAAGGATTCCCCATGAAATCCATTTACAAAGGAATTCAAATTAGGAATAAAACAGGGAATATGCCACAATGAAACAAGAAAATGTAGATTCAGCCTAATTAAGGAGAATGGAAACATATGATCCCATGGGGGAATTGAGTGCTAATTTGGTGTGAAAATTGGCCATTTCCAATCCCTGGATGTAAGCAGTATGTTGATGATGATTGATCCACTTTGTTGATGAAGGATGAGACCTCCAAGCTAAAATATGCAAAAACCTAGCTAAGAACTCAATGGTGATGGATAAAATTTGATAGATATTTTAGCATAATAACTGCATAATTTGTGGATGATCAAATGAGTATATAGGCTCTTTATTTATAGAATGCCAAGATAGATGAATGCCCAAATTTGAGCAATGTGGTTCAACATTCATCCAATGGCATGATGCCCACTTATGTCCCCATGAGTGGATGGAGGATGTGCAAGTTTAGGGATTATTTAATGGTATCTTTTGAATTTCAAATTGTTGAAATGACTTGTAAGAGGGAAGGAAAGTCACAATAAATGCCACTTGGCTCAAGGCCAAAGGTTGTAAAGATGATTCCTTACTTGTTGGATATACATGTCCACTTGGAATTTTTGAATTCAAACTTGGAGAATATTCAAAAGATGGCTTGTGAGGAAAATAGGAGTTTAATAAATGAATTAAATTTATTTTCATGTGCAACTTGCAAAATCTAGAGGGATGGGACATGGCAAGAGATTTTTTTTTTTTTATTTTTTATTTTAAAAAGGGGTAAAAATTTATTGAATCAACTAGCAAAGTACAAAATGCAGGGGCCAGGAGCCCGAAAGAGAAAACAACACCAGCAGAAAAACCCCCAAAAGGGGCACAACTAACTATTCATATCATCCTTGACTAGACTCTCAAGATCCAAAGCACACTCTGGAGGCAGGTGAGTCCAATCTCCCATCCTCCATCCCTCTCCACGATCATAAGCCCACTTAGCCAGGCAATCAGCAGTCTTATTCCACTCACGAGGAACATAGCAAAAAGAGACAACATCCAAAGAGGTGCTCAACCTAAGGATCTGTCTACCCACCACTGCCAGATGCCAATCCACATCTTCCATCCGTTGCAAATTCAGCATATCCACCACCACCTGAGAGTCAGACTCGCAGATAATCTTGCTCCATCCGAGAGCACAACCTCTTTCAAGAGCCACTAGGACAGCAAGTGCCTCCATGTAATTATTGGTTTGAATTCCTTTATATTCAGAGAAAAAGAAAATAACCTTACCAGAGCTGTCCCTACCAATTCCTCCAACCCCAGCATGCCCGGGATTTCCCCTAGAGGACCCATCAGTATTGATCTTGAGAGTCCCACTAGGGGGGGGGGACCACTTTCCTTCCCTACAAACCTTCCTTTTAGCTTTCCTGCTTCTGGTCTGTTGTTTCTTCCAAGGAGCACCACTAGGATCAGCACCTAGAATATTCAACTTTTGAACCACTCGCACATCTCCAGGAGCAATATCCTCCGAGAGATCACACTTCACAGCAAGAGTCTCCTGTAGCATATTTATTACTTGCAGCCACACCTGTTGCACCCTCTTTGGCTTATCCTAGAAGATCCTACGATTCCTTTCCAACCACACCTGCCAGATAATAAATCCTGGACCAATATCCCAAGCCACCTCCAGAAAGGAAGTCTTAGAAGGGGGTCTACCAAGACTATTCCAAAACTCAACCAGAGAGTGAGGATGAATACAAGCATGCTCCCAAGCTTCCCACCACCAGTGCCAAATAACCCTGGTGAAAGAACATTGGAAAAAGAGGTGCGAACTATTTTCTTCACTTTGATTACATAAAGTGCAGATAGAAGGCCCATGAAAGCCCCTCTTCTGGAGATTCTCCCAGGTAAGACATCTATTCTGAACCACAAGCCATAAGAAGAAATTGCACTTGGGCCAAGCCGACTTATTCCAAACTTGTTTCCACCACGATATGTCAATCCTGTCAAAATTTTGTCTTTCCAATTCTTGATAGCCTGAGGCAACTGAAAACTTCCCTTTTGGATTGGGACCCAGGCGAGGGTATCAGCTCCTCTTAAAGAGTTACACGCTCTGCCAGCAAGAATCCTAACAAGAGTCTCCCTCTCTCCCTCAGAACCCCCAGGGGGCCATTCTTGGGGTTCTTTCCATCTGGCAACCTCGCCCCTTCCCACTCTTAAAAACACCTTAAAATCCTCGACCTTACTCCATCCTGCTGCAAGGAAACTGTCACATAAAGGTTGAAGGTGGGGGTATTGAGATAGAATAGGAGGAAATCCATCCCAAGAATCCTCCCAAAATAGGGCATCCGAACCGCTATTGCAAATCCAGAAAAGACCATTTTTAACTAACTGCGCCCCTTTCTTCAAAGTCTCCCAAATCATGGACCCTCTTCCAGTCAGGCTGTACCTTGGTACCTCTTTCCCATTCACCCCACCAAGATACTTAACATTAAGGATTTTAGCCCAACCTTGATCTTGGCTTATGCACCATCTCCAAAATAGCTTAGCAGCAAGAGCCCAACCGTTCAAGCTTGTTTTCCTCAAACCAAGGCCACCATCCTGCTTTGATCTGCAAACACAATCCCATTTGACCAAACTCCATTTTGCAGAAAGAAAATTACCTGTCCATAAAAATTGCCTGGATAGGGCATCAAAGTCCTTAATGAAACCAGCAGGGGCTGACTGCACAAGACACCTGTAGATCGGGAGAGCTTGGATCACAGACTTCAAAAGAGTCATCCTACCAGTAGTTGAGAGCCATCGGTGAGTCCAATGACTCACCTTGCTTCGAAGCTTATCCAAAATCTCTTGCCATACACCCCTTGATAACTTTTGGTCTGAAAGAGGGATGCCAAGATACACTAAAGGAAGCGTTCCAATTTGAAACCTCAAGATATGTGCAATCCGAACTTGAATAGAAGCGGGGGTATTGAAGAAGAAAATTTGTGACTTTTCTTCATTAATCTTCTGTCCTGAGGCTTTCACATAAATATCCAAGGCTCTTCGGAAGCTAGCTGCCTCCTGAATTCTTGCAGCACCCATCAAAGACGTATCATCCACAAATTGGAGGTGAGAAGAAGGAGGAATGCCATGCCCCCACTTCCAACCTTGAATCCCTCCCTGACTAACTTGAGACTTGATAAGTCTTCCCAATCCTTCTGCCATCAGGATGAAAAGGTAAGGGGAGAGGGGATCCCCTTGCCTAAGGCCTCTGGCCGCGCCGAATAAGTCAGAAGGTTCACCATTAATCAGGACAGCATAAGAAGGTGAAGTGATGCAGCTCATAACCCAGCTGATCCACTCCTGACCAAAACCAAAGGCCTGTAAAACTTTCTGCAAAAAACTCCATCTGACCCTATCATAAGCTTTGGCCATGTCCAACTTTATGAACATAGCTTTTTCCTTGGAGGCAGCCATAGAGTGCATAGCTTCAGCCGCTATGATAACCCCATCCAAAATTTGTCGTCCTGTAACAAAGCCCCCTTGCTCCTCGGATATTAGGTTATTGAGCCATGGCTTTAACCGTTCAGCTATCACTTTTGTAATTATTTTGTACATCACATTGCACAAAGCAATAGGTCTAAAGAAATTAAGGGAGTTAGCTCCTTCCTTCTTTGGGATGAGAGCCAGGAAAGTTGCATTCAAAGCCTTCAGCATCTGCTTGTTTTGAAAGGATTCTTGCACCACTTCAAAGAGGTCCATCTTGACAATCTCCCAAAAGGCTTGAAAAAACTCTATAGGAAAACCATCTGGTCCCGGGGCTTTACCCTTTTTCATTCCAAACACAACAAGTTCTATCTCAGATAGAGTAATGGGCTTAATGAGAGCCTCATTCATTTCAGGAGTGACTAAGGAGGGAATGCAAGCCAGAACCAAATCCTCCTCAACCCTAGCCAGATCAGAGTCTTCTGAAAACAAACTCCCAAAAAATCTAGTAGCCTCCAAAGCAATCTCCCTATGAGAGGAAAGCAGAATCCCTTCAGCCGTCATGAGAGAATTGAGAACGCTCCCCTGTCTTCTGTCCTTCACAGTGTTATGGAAGAACTTTGTATTTTTGTCCCCTTCCTGGAGCCAATCAATTCGAGCTTTTTGCTTCCAGTAGATCTCTTCACGGAGCTCCCATTCCTCTAGATTCTTTACTGCTGCAGCTTCTTCTCTATATAGCCCATCAGACAAGCCCTGTTCTCTGATTTGGCGAGTAATATAGTCCACCCTCTGCTGTGCTTCTCTCTTCGCTCCAAAGAGATTTCCAAAGCATTCTCTGTTCCACCTTTTCAGCTTAAACTTAACATATTGTAGTTGCTTGACAAAAGAAAACATAGCGGTGCCATAAGCAGGCTTCCCTTCCCTCTACCAAGCAATGATATAATCCTGAAGAGAAGCATCCCGCAACCACATAAGCTGAAACTTAAAGGATGGATTCTTTGTCCTCTGAAACTTAGAAGCAGACAAAAGAATTGGCCAGTGATCTGAGCCCCTCCAGTCCAAAATTTCTGAACTAGTGATCCAACTGTCTGCTATCCAATAACAAGAAACCAGAAACCTATCTAATCTTTCCGCTATTGCTTCCGCCCCACATCTCCTATTGTTCCAAGTGAACAACCCATTGGAAGGTGTGATGTCCACCACCCTCAAGCTTTCAATGTTACTTCTTAAAAGGCCTGCCGAGGGATCGAGCTTGGGATTACCTCCCCGCTTCTCTTCCAAACTTAAGACAGCGTTGAAATCTCCTGCCAAAATCCAAGGGAATAGAGGGGCAAGAGAGCGGACATAGCCTATATGTGACCAAAGCAAATTTTTTCCAATAAAATCAATCGGAGCATAAACATTAGTGAAGAGAAGAATCTCACCAGTTACACAACACGTGGCCACCAAGGAAATAGCAGATTTGCTAGAGACCCACCACAGCGGGACCAGTTTGCGAGGATCCCATAAAAGAGCCAACCCCCCAGAACATCCTTGAGCGCCAATGCACTGGCAAAGACATCTCGGCCAAATCTTAGTGGCCGTATCATGCATCCTATCAATGGATAACTTAGTTTCCTGAATAAAAACCACCTCAGGCGAATGAGACTTAATCAAATCCCGAATAGCTTTTTGTCTAGGGATGCTATTCAACCCCCTTACATTCCATGAAAGAACAATCATTTCTGATGAAGAGGGAAGTGGGAATCAATGGTCTTCACAGAACCAGACTCCACTAAAGTCTCTCCCACTAATTTCACCTTTTCCTGGTCTTTCTTTCTTCCCACCTTAAGAGTCTTCTCTGGGGTGTCTTTTCTAATGGTTTTTTGATGAATACCTAAAAAGGAGGGGGAACCCTTGCTTTTGCTCTCCTCCTGCCGAACATTACCGGAGCAAGCCTTGGTTCGGGCATGAGCAGAAATCTCCTGTAGTTCCGTGGCTCCACTGGTTTCCAACTCCTCAACAGGTCTCACAGAAGTAGTTGTGTCCATCAGTACACCAAGCTCTCCCTCATGTGGATCGATCAGAGCAACATTGTTCTCTTCCCCACCTATTTCCTTTGCTTCCAAGAGCTCGTGGCTAACCGGCATGTTAGCAATGGTTCCATCAAACTGTTCCAAGTCATCCAACCCATCAAACCTATTGAAAACCTCATCTGTCTGTCTGTCCTTAAAGGTCCTCTTTTGGCCGCGACCCTTGTTACGCCCTCGTACAGGGATAAAGCCCTTTGTGTCCTCCCTCATAGGAGCCTTCCCTTTATCTTGGGTGTGAGGAGCACCAGCCGGCCCTGTTTTTGAATTCTCTGTAAGTTTTGATTTGGGGCACACCCTCTGCAAATGTCCATATTCATGACAAAGGCGACAACGAAACGGTAACGTTTCATAGTCAAGTTGCTGAATCCATGAACTTGACCCCAACCGAATTTCAATAGAATCAGGCAAGGGCTTATTCAAATCAATTTCGACACATACCCGGGCATAGGTAATTACCTTCTTCTCCATAGTTTGTCTCGAAGGACCAACTGGTTTTCCAAGCTGACTTGCAACTAAACTAAAAATGTCCTCCCTCCAGAATTCTAAAGGAAGCCATGGTAATCTCACCCAAACCGGGACCCGCGAAGGAAGCTCTTTTGTAGGATTGAATCCCACATGCCAAGGTTTAATGAAGAGACCCACTTGATTGTAGAAATAGGGCCCTCCTTCGAAAACTTTATTCCTGTCTGACATGCAAGAGAAGACCACTTGAAAATAGCCATTGGCTGCCAGCAGAACATCCATATCCCCCTCCGGAGACCAGGTACGTCGAGCCCATGATTCCAAAAAAGACAAGGATACCCGAATCCCTAGAAACTTACAGATCAGAGCATGCTTTGATAAATAGTTGATATCATCCACAATAGCTTCAGGTTGGATCTCAACAACCGGCCGATTATCACTCTTGGCAAGGCACCCATTCACCTTTGAGGGCCTAAAACCTCCAGACAGATATGAGGATTCTCCCATGCCTGTTCCAGACTCACCAAAAATAGGATTTGTATGCAATAATACCGAAGGATTGCTCCCTGCCACCGCATCCTTGAAAGACAACCCCTTACCACCACCGGGGGAACTCCCATTTGGAGCCATGCAAGGCCAAAGACAATAAAAAACCCCAGAAATCCCCACAACCCAAAACGCACCAGAGAAGATCACAGGAAATAAAACCCAGCCTCCCTCCACCGAGTTTCAAACCCCACAATAAACCGTAGCCCCCCACAGATGCGAGGCATCGTCTGTCGCAGTCAAAGCAGCATGAGGTTAGGCCAGTACAAAAGCGCGAAAACCAACAAAATGTGGCCACTGAGCCCGCGGACCACTGCTTACAGAACCCCCTCCGTCCAGTCCTTGTGTCAGAGACACAAAGCACCCGGTAGCGGCTAGGCGAGAGAGACCCTAGCTTCCAGCCTTGGCGCTCACCGATCAAGTAGCATGCATCCTCCTTCCCTCTCGATCCAAGGGTTCTGGGCACAAAATAATTGTTTGTCCCGGACATGACAAGAGATTAAATTAATCAAGGGTTAATTAATTTAATGAGATATTAGATGATGTGACCTATTTGACTCAAATTTATGGATTTATTTAAATCAAATAAGAGAGGAATATGATAAGAGAATAATTAAATAAAAAAATTGATTTGTTTAATTAAAAGAGATGGTGTTAGATTAAATCAAATAAGGTTTTAATTTATTTAATTTAATAGATAGACTTAAGAGGTTTAATCAAATAAAATAATTATTTAATTAAATAGGGATAATTAGATCAGATTGATTGATTTAAATAACAAAAAGAGAGAGACTTAATTAAATAACTGGTTTATTTAATTAAGGGAGGAATATTGATGAATTTAATTAGATAGGGGAATTTGATTAAATGGTTAGACTGAGGGATGATTCAGGATGAAACGATGTTAGTAGGTCGGGATTAGATGCACAATGTCAATCGATATATTTTACGTGTCTATAGTTATATAGTGTTGGTTGATAAAACAAATAATCAAATGAGTAGGCGAAGAAAGAAATATATGGTCTCCTTTACACAATAACTTACCACAAAAAATTATCCAAACCAAGAGATATGAAAATTATATACCATTGTTTAGTATGCCTATAGACTACACCAATGCATGGTGACCATAATAATTCATTTTGAATCTTTCATGAAAATTATAGTATGTATCATTTGGTAATATTTTATTTTTTAGGGTTTGAAGTTTGAATTATATTTTAATGGACTTACTATAATTTTAAACTTGTTTTTGGTTTTGTATTTTATTAAAAAAAATTGTGTTTTAGGTAGACTTTAATATTTTTTTGTATTTTCCTGCTATAATCTATAATTTCATAGGTCTTAGGTAGTTATTTAAATCTTATTTAGATATCTAATTTAAATATCTTTTTTTTCTTAATTTTTTTTGTTCAAAAAGGGAGAGAGTTAATCTTTTAATTTAAAAATCTTGTAAAAGGTTTTATTTAAAAGGCATTATTACTAAGGATTTTATTTTTTCTCATGCCCAAGTCAAAGTTAAATCATACAAAGTTAAAAGCATAAAGGAAAAATCACGTTGAAAAGCCAAGAGAAAGGTTAAACTTGAAGTTTGGGTGCCAAATTGAAGGGAAAAAAAGGCAGAATCTAGAGGAAAAGAGGTCTCTAAGTGAGAATGTATTGCCACAATGTAGACTGTGAAAATGTAGGGGCAATGACCTCATGTTTGAGATAAAGAGGATATAGTCTACACAAAGGATTACAATCATAGATGACAATCATGTGAATTTTGATCATCCAAACTGAAACACTATTGTATTTAGGCTCCACAAAATGATAGTAAGCCATCACATATGGAGGCTAACTTTAACATCAAATCCATAGGATTTCTTGAGATCAAACTCCTGCATAGTGAAAAAACCATAATGTTATCATTCATAAGTGCATAATGAAAGCTAGAGGCTCCAAAATGTGTGAGTATGAGAAAATTTAAACACTATTGAAGGAACAATCCAATGACCTTGGTGATGGTCAAATGCTGAAGGAAATGACAATGACTATTCAAGAAATATGAGGATGATATGAATAGGTATTTTAAACCTTAAAATGCATACAAGGTAGTGTTGGTTCTCAGTTGTGATCATATGGTTTGTCCTTGATGACAAAATACCTTTTAGTTGATTTTGCTTGTTGACAATTTCAGATTGGTTTCTCATGCTTTATCTTGATACAGATTTGTCTATATGGTTTACTTGTCTTGGTATTCAGTGGACAGTTTACATTCAAAATCCTAATTTCTTATGGTACTAATCTATTTGAGCTTCCTGCAATACTCAAGCTATCTTATTTGTACAAGAAAGAACATATCGGCATGAGAATGCCAAGGTCTCCCCGATCCATTCTTTTGGTAAACGTCTGTGTTGCCTATCGGAAACATGTTTCTGATGTCTTGTCGATTGGTTTTTACCTACAGGTGGTTTTTGGCATGACATCTTTATTGTCTCAGTGACAAAGGATATATCAGCAAGAGTTTAAGGCTTCGGTGAAGGGTCATAGCAAAATTGTTGTCTCATTGACCATATGCATGTGGAAGTCTATCGGCGAGAGCTTGGCGATATTGGAATGTGATCTCAGTGAGGTTTTTTTTCTTGCCAACGTGGGGTTTCATCAAAGGGTTCTCAAGGAAAGTCTTACCAAACAATACATGGAAGGATTTCTTTGGTCAAACGTGTTGCTTTCGGCGTGAGGTTATAACGAATGTGCAATGTCACATTGACTGTCAACATAAAGGTATACATCTCGGTAAGAGTTAGGGTCTTCGGCGTGAAGTCTCGGCGAGTGAACTTCGGTCTCGCCGATGGAACACAAAAGGACTTTGTCGGCATAGGATCTGACTTGTCTCAGCGACACACAAGATGGTTGGTGACTTTTGGTATAACAAAGTATTATCTATATGAGGTCTCCCCGAGAGTGATATGTTATGGCAACAAGTTTGATCACATGGGTTTTTGGTAAGACACGGGATGCTCTACGAAAGGTCACCCCGACTATGCTTTGTCTTAGCGAAGGCGAATGTTGGTTTCATTTCGATGAGAGAAATTTTTTGTCTCATCGACCAGAAGAATGTTATATGGCTCTTGGCGTGACATAATGTATTCGTTATGACTTCTCCTCGACTCTAATTTGTCTTGACGAAAGCGATAACTAAGGGGAATGACTAGCGATTTAATTGCCTTTGGCAGGACTATCTGGATTTCTCGGCGATCAAGTATGTATCACGGGGTGTTTCAGTATGACATAAAACAATCTACAAGATGTCTCCCCGATGGTTTGAAGTTACAGTGACATATATAGGACAGATGGCCTCGTCGGCAAGAAAAACCATGTGTCATGGTGACCAATGTGTATCAAGTGGGCTTTTGATAAAATAAAAGGTATTCTATAGGACCTCTCCCCGATTATGAATTGTCTTAGCAACACCGGATGAAAGAATGATTAGGGAAAACTTTTTGAGTTTATTCACTTGGCTGGGTAAGGAACCCTAGCCGCCACCATTGTTATATGCCTCTCTGTTGTACCTTACATGGTCGTTTCCAGAGATGTTGAGTCTTTGATAGTTGTTTGGACTATGAACTCAGTATAAATGAGAGCTCAACCTATTTTTGGCATCAAATCTCTGGAATTTATTTGAATGTTGCTCAAACAAGTATCTTTATTTGGTATTTTCTTTTAGCAATTGGCAGTCCTTGGGTGTTATCTTGTTGTCTGGAAATCTCTTTATGGCTAGAGACATTTTTCTTTGCATGGCCAGATTTTTGAAAAGCTTTGTTATGTTGTGACAAAGTATTTATAGCCTTTTGGATAGGTGTTACTCTTGCAAACATTTATTATTTTCGCATCTTTCTTCCTGAAAATAGTATGAGGTTTCAGTTTCCTTTTGACCTCGTATTCTTTGAAGACCTTCTTCATGGCAGACATACTTGAAACATTGTATAAAAACTAGAGTTGTAAACACTGTAAAAACTCTGGTTGTGATTCGTGAATATTGTTCTTTGGCTGTATCAAAAATATATTGAAATACTCTGTATTAAAAATCTGAAAAACAAAGATGCAAAGATATATTGTAATATTCTTTCCTATGTAATATTTTAAGGATTCAATTGTTGAATTCTTACGGTATTAGGTAGACAAGAAAAATAGAGAGTAATGAGCTTAACTGAAAATAGAGAGATCCTCTGAGATATTATTATTGTTCAGAAATATAATTTGAGGTGTTGGTGCTCCTTCAGATAGATATCTCTAAACGAGGGGTTGGTGCTCCTTGAGTGGGTGCTAAAAAACAACCTATAAGGCATTGCAAACAGTTTTTTTAAGAATTAAGTGTGGAAGGAATTTCAAGAGTGGTTTTTATACCCCAGGAGGGTTTTCCACTCAAAAAAATCTTGTGTCTCTTTGTTCATCTGAGTTCTCACTACTTTACTGTGTTTTTGTTGTTTCAATTCACTATTGGATTATTACTTTTCTCAATTCTGTTTATGAATGATTACATTCAACTCATGAATGCATTAATTAGAGTAATATTGAGATCAAATCTGAGCTATGTTTTTTTTTTTTAATTTTTGCAAATTTGTCAAATCTGTTAAGACACTGATTCACACCCCCCCTCTTAGTGTCATTTTAACTCCAACAGGTGATCCTTCTAAGGTGCCTAGGGTTTTGAATACTGTAAGGATAGCAATGTTGGGTAGTTTCATACATGACACAAGAAATGGTAGTCACAAAGAAGAAATCACAGTCACTCCAAAGACAATATGGTAGGTTTCAAGAGCAAAAATGACCAAGGGATAGTTTGAACATTTGAACGATAGTCATCATTCAACATAAAGCATATTAACCTCTTGCATTGGATTGTATAGTCATATAGATAGTAGACCTAAAGGAAACCAATGATTAAGAGTCACATAGAGAGCATAAATGCATGATTATATGAGGTAAAGGATAGTCCACCTTGACTGTCATTTGTGACAATGAATGAATCATATTTGTGCAAGTTGTGATAGTCAAACACCTTGATGACTTCATATACAATCCCTTTATCTCCATATTCATTAAGGGCACTCAATGGTTATGTGCATGATGACATAATTATGCTCTTAGCAGTAGGTAGAGTAATCTTGATAGTGGATTGACTGTCACAATTGGTGGATTGTCACTATAGAGAGCATTTTTATGACATTCATGAGAAATGATAGTTTTAGGGGAGTAAAGTAAAATACAAACACTAAAATCTATGACAGTCAAGAAGGAAAATGAGGCAGAGTTTCACTAATATCACAATAACCTTTAATGAAGGAATATAAGCATGCATCTATTGCAAGTTGAAGATTACCCTATGCAAACTTAGAAGACATGGTCGTCTTCAAGTAATTTCATATCACCTATCACATGCTCATCATTCATAAGATATCCACCAAATGATTACCACTTAGAGTGGCATGTTCACACTTAGTTATCATGCACTTACAAGTAGTTTTGGCTTGTTTTAGAAGCCTACATGGTTGTAGTTGGAGTTAAGAGCAGTTAGAGGCCTAAAAAGAAGGAATTTTAGGGCAAATACAATAGTTCTAATTGAGTTCAAGACCCCAAATGGGTGTAGTATCAGTCAAGACAAGTTTTTAGCCTACAAACCATTAGTTAGGAGTAGTTCTAAGGCCTCTTTTGTAAGTTTTTCTCTTATGTGCGAACTAAAGGTGATTCATCATACAAGGTGGAGAAGATTTCAAGGAAAGAAGAGAATCAGTTCAAGCATAATTGAAGTTTATCATGAGTTCAAGAGCTGGATTTCATCTTCAATCTTTTCTTTCAATTAGGAAAGATAGTTCCCTTCTATAAAACTTCTTCTATTCTTCCTTTCTCAATAGTTCTTTCTTTCCTCTTTTGCCTTAAGCAAAGAGAAGCATTGTAAATCAGATTTATCAAGTATTTTCAGCATTTTAGAAATATTTTTAGTTTCTAACAACAAAGATTCCTTTTAAATTTAAATAAAGAGCATCAGTTCTTTCTCAAAGATCTTTGGTTTTCAAGTATGTAAAATGAATGATCTAATGCATTTATTGTGTTTTCCTTTATAAACCCTCTAAATTTTTCTCATTTATGCACTATGGAAGCAAAAGAATTCATGATAATGTAGGTTATGAGTTGTGTTAGAATGTTCTAGTAGTTGAGGTTGTGAAACTTATTTTCCTTCATTCAAAGACTAAATATAGACCTTCTCATAAAACATTTATGTATTTCATGATTATTTTTGAAGTATGAGTGAATAAACCTCTTTATTTAAATCTTATTGTGAGTTTAGAGCAACTAATAGAGTTTTTAAATTGTGCATCACCTCCTAGTAGTAGTAGATTTTCATTTCTAAAGTAATCTCTTCCCCTTTTCCCAATCAGTTTTAGTAGTTTATAGGAGGCTTTCAAAGGGAACCAGCCCATAATCTAGAGGTTCATCCTCATTGTAGGCAACCCACAAGCTTGAGGATGTCCCCATGTTGCACAAGATTGTAGGGTTTTCAAGCTCAACATTCGAGGTGCAATCCTTTGTGACAACACCTACATATAAAATTGACCATAAGTTATGACAATAAGAAATTGTGGTATTTTTTGAAAAGATAATGGAGATTATATTAATATAGTTGTGAACTTAAATAAAAATATTAAAAAATACAAATTTTTTAAATTAATCATTGTTATTAAACAAAAAAGCCTCAAAAAAATATATCACATCAAATAAAAATAATTATTTTACAAGCATATAAAGTTCACATCTAACTTAAGATCTATGCACCATGACAATCTGGATTAGCATTCTTGACATTTCATTCCTCAATAATTAAAATATATTTTGTAATATTTACAAACATAATTATGCATTCACTTTAATTATAGCTATTAAATCCAACAAAGGAATAGCTTATTATTTATAATGAATTATAAAATTCAAAATCATTATTGAAACAATATATGGATGTTCTATCACATATTTATATTTAGAACATGTAACTCATTGGTTAGATTCAAAAGTCATTAAAAACACCATCATCATATTAATGCAAAGGAAATTAGCAATAATTGAATTGACAAAGTTTGATCCACAACCCTAACCATAATCCTAACCCTAACCCCAACTCTAACTCTATTTAAAACCATAGCCCAAACCCTGACCCTAACCCTAACCCTAATCCTAACACAAATTCTATCTATAATTGTAACCCTTACCCTAATCCTAAGCCTAACCCTAATCTTAAACCTAACCCTAATCCTAATAGAATGCTAACCTTAATTGAACTTAACCCTAATTTAACCCTAGCCCTAATAGAGTCATAACCCTAACCCCAACTTACCCTAATTCAACCCTAACCATACCTAATCCTAACCACAACCTTGAAGCATAATTAAATCCTAACCCTAAGACTTACTGTTAACCTAGGTAATCTAAACCCTAAACTTTATTATAGAACCCTAATTGTAACTAAACCTTAATTTACCCTAAATGTAATCATAACCATAAATAAATTATATCCTTAACCCTACAATCTAATTGAATTTAAATCCTAACTCTAATCATAACCCTAAACTCTAAATAAATCCTAAGCCTAAGCCTAATTGAACCCTAACTCAAATTCTAATTGAATTGTAGCCTTAATTGTAATGTCCCCATTTTTAGCACTACACTTTTCAGTAATTGATGGCCTATCCTCGGTGTGTTGTCGGCTAGTCAGAGGCAGAATTAGGGTTTTTGGCTGCTTGGTGGGTCTTTTTGAAGATTTAGGGGTTTGCATGTTGGAGTTGTCTATTTGGATCCTGGATTCCTTCTGGGTTTTTAGAGAGTTTCGCAGAGGTATGACATGCAACTGTGTTGGGCAACCTTTCCGAACTTACTATTTTTAGTAAGTTATGACGACTTCATCTTGGAGTTTGGGATTTTGGTTTGCAGATTTTTTCTAGGTTTTTCAGAGAGCTTTGCAATGGTGGTGCCTATTTTTAGTAAATTCTATTTTTAGCCATGGTTTGGTCAGCACCAGTTCAATCAACTTTCCTCTTCTGGCAGTTCATTAGGTAATTTTGATTTTTGGCTTAAGGGGTTCATTTTGGAGAAATAAGTTATTTTAAGTCAATAATGTTTTATTTTATAAAATAACCTCTTGTCCTAGTAATATGACTATAAGTTGTTTTAAAGAAGGAGACCTTGAGGGTTATTTTCTCATGAAGAACATATTTTGTTTTTCTAAGTCTAATTGCTCAGAAGGGAGATGGACGCCAACCTTGGAGAAGAAGTATTTTATTTTTTAAAAGTGATTTTCATCCCTCAAAGAGAGGCGTGACATCTTGATGAAGGAGACTTGGTCAAAGTAAAACCTAAAAAATAGCTTAGGTTAGGGCGTACTTTCTAGAAGCCTCCAGAGTCTTTCTTTTTAGTCTATAAAATAAGGATCCCTCTCTTCATTGGCATCATCTCATGTTTTCAAAAAAGTTATGTTGTCGGAATGGTGACAAATTGCTTGGAGGAAAGCACACCTCCTTGCTTGGCTCAACTTCTTGCTTGAAAGATAGCAACTAGTTGAGAGGTAGATTGTAGTGAGTTTGTTTTCAGCATTGCATTTGAGTTCCTAGCATATTAGTTTAGTTTCATTGCATTTAGTCATGTTTTTGGAGTTGTTGAATATCACAACTGATTGTAAGATTTGCTCATATCTCTTGAAATAAGAATATTATCATTCTAGGTGTTTTTCCATTGTGTTTTCCAGCTAGGGGCGACCCTTCTTGGGAGTTTCTAGATTTTTTAGAGGTGTCTAGAATTTTATATTAAAAAATTGCCCCTCTCCTTGGTTGTACCATTTTGGGCTGTCTTGGAAAGTGTGCACAAAAATAATATCGCATTTTGCTGGTCATTTCTCAATCTAGATCTCATTGTCATCATCCTAGCATTCGTTTGCATCAAGTCTCGCATCATTTCAATAAGTATTGAGTGAGTTGTGAGTATTTTAGTGGATTATAGGGTTGTTGATTGCTTCATTTTAGTTGTTGGTCTGTTATATTACTCATAGATAAATGCAGATTTGTGAGGAGTTTGAGTCCACAGAGGTTTTTCAAGCATTGAGGAAGTCTTACAAATTATCGCAGCATTGAAGAACTTGGAGTACTAGGCTTTGGCAAGCATTCTAACATATTGTAAGTTGATTAGTATTACTATCAACAATTCTCCTCTTTATCTTTCTCTTACTTTATTGTACTTCTTGCTGAATAAGTGGAAGAGGTTGGCTTGACGCCTATTTACATTCTGAGTTACATTTTAATTCCTTAGTATCTCCACCATATGGTCACTCCATTCCCACCTTCAGTTGGAAAGCACATTCTTGGCGTCGAGTTTACTTTCAGTATTGTAATTCCTTTCCATTTGTACTGATGATCCTCTTGCCATATGACAACACCTTTCTCATCTTGAGATTGTGTGCGCATTCTTGGCAAAGAGTTACTTGCAAACTGCTAGTTTTTGTTTGGACTAACCCTAACGGGTCTCTTGCATTTGTGTGATTGTTCAAATTTAAAAAAAAATTGGTCTGGTTCATTACATTAACCCTACCCCCAAACCTAATCCTAACTCAAACCCTAAGCTTCATACTAGAACACAAACCATAACCATAACCCTAATCCAATCCTAATGGTAATTGAACCCTTACCATGTAATTAACCCTAAATCTAAGTCTAATTCTATATCTAACCATAAAAACTACTGTAATTGTAAAACTAACACTAATACGAACCCTAACAAAACCCTAATCCTAACTATAATATTAATCCTTACCCCAATTGAACCCTAACACTAATCCAAAGCTTTATCATAGAACCCTAAACCTAACCCTAACCCTAATCCTAACATTAACCCTAACTCTAATCATAATTCTATCTTTAACCCTAATCTTGATTCTATCTCTAATCCTAATAATGACCCTATATCTAACCCTAACCCTATCTATAACATGATAACCCCAACCCAAATCTTAATTTAATCTCTAACCCTAAACCTAATTCTAATTATATCTCTAACCCTAATCTTGATTAAAATCCTAATTTTATCTCTAATCCTAATCATAATCTTCACCCTATCTCCAACCTTAGCCCTAACCCTACCTAATTATGTCTAATACAAACCATAACCCTAATTTTTACCCAACCTCTAAGCCTAAACCTAATCATGATGCTAAAAATCAACCCTAACCTTAACCCTAATCCTAACACTAACCACAACCCTAATCCTAATTCTATCTATTAGCCCTATATTAACCTTAATCCTAATTCTATTTATAATCCTAATCTTAACCTTAATCCTAATTTTATCTATAATCCTAATCTTAATATTAACCCTAATTCTTTCTCTAGCCCTAATTCTATCTCTAACCATAACCTGAACCATAATATTAATCCTAACCCTAATCTCGATTCTATCTCTAACCATAATCATAACCATAATCCTAAAGCTAACCTTAATCCTAACCCTAACCCTAAACTTAACTTTAACCTTACTCTATTTCTAACCCTAACTCTAATCCAAACCTTAATTTTATCTCTAGCCCTAACCCTATAATTCATTTAGGGTTAGGGTTAGGGTTCAACTAGGGTTAGCAAATAAATCTTTAAGCTAGTGTTAGGGTTAGAGTTAAATTATTGTTAGGTTTCAATTAGTTTTAGGATTGGGGTTGGAGCTTTAAAGGCTCACTTAGGGTTAGGGTTAGTGTTCAAATTGCGTTGGGTATTAATAAGGATTAAGGTTGGTGTTTAATTAGATTTAGGGTTAGGGTTCAATTCTGGTTAGGGTTTAATTAGGGTTAGGATTCAATTATGAGTAGGGTTTAATTAGGGTTACAATTCAACTAGTGTTAAGTTTAGGGCTCAATTTTATTAGAGTTAGGGTTAGGATTTGATAGGATCGAGGTTCAATTAGGGTTAGGATTAGGGTTTAATTAGGTTTAGAGGATGAATCTCCAAGTTAAGGTTAGTGTTTAATTAAAATTAGGATTAGGGTTCAATTATAGTTAGGGTTTAATTAGCGTTAGGGTTTAATTAGGGTTATATTTCTATAATAGTTTGGGATTATAATTAAGCTTAGAGTTTAATTAATTTAGGGTTAGGGTTCAATTATAGTTAGGGTTTAATTAGAATTAGGGTTCAATTATGATTAGGGTTTAATTAGAGTTATATTTCTATGACAAAGTTTAGGATTAGGACTATGGTTCAATTAGGGTTGGGGTTAGGGTTCATGTACATTTAAGGTTATAGTTAGAATTCAATTGAGGTTCAATTAGGGTTACTATTAGGGTTCAAGTTGTATTAGGGTTCAAGTTCAATTAGTGTTTGGTTTTAATTAGGGTAAGGGTTAAGACTAGATTTAGGGTTCAATTAGGGTTATAGTTTAATTATGGTAAAAGTTAAGGTTCAAATAGAGTTGGGATTAAGGTTCTATAATAAAGATTGGGGTTAGAGTTAAGTTTGGGATATAAATAAGATTAAGATTAGGGTTACACTTAAATTTTAATATGCTTT
Source organism: Sequoia sempervirens (assembly GCA_007258455.2). NCBI lineage: Eukaryota > Viridiplantae > Streptophyta > Pinopsida > Cupressales > Cupressaceae > Sequoia > Sequoia sempervirens. The sequence continues at coordinate 23,755 of VDFB02358471.1, read as the reverse complement.
ATAGTTACACTAACACTATTTCTAACACCAACCCTAACTATAAATCTATCTCTAATCCTAATTTTAACCCTATCCCCAACCCAAATTCTAAAACTAAATATAATTCTAATTGTAACCCTAATCATAATCCTCTGTCTAGCCTTAAGTTTCCTAAACCTAAACCTAACTCCAACATTAACTATAACTTTAACCCTAACCCTAAATCTAATCCGAAAACTAAAACCAATTATAATTCTAATTCTAACCCTAACCCCAATCTTAACACTAACGCTAACTCTAATCCTAATCCTAACTCAAACCTTAACATAAACCCTAATTCAATCTCTAAACCTAACCATAACCCTAACCCTAATTTTAACTCTAGCCCTAAATATATTAGTAATCTTAACCCTAAACATAATCCTAACCCTAACCTTAACCCTGATTCTATCTCTAACCATAATCATAACCATAATCCTAAACCTAACCTTAACCCCAAACCTAATTTAAACCTTTACTCTATCTCTAACCCTAACCCTAACCCTAACCCTTATTCTAACCCTAATCCTAACCCTAGCACTAATCCTAACTCTAATTTTAATCCTAATCCTAATTTAATCTCTAACCATAACCCTAATTTTATCTTTAACCCTAATTGAACCTTAACCCTAACTATGACCCTAACTAGCCTAATCCTAACACTTAATTTATCCAAATTTGTCTTTTCATCCTAGAGCATCCTCTTATCCAAGTTAATTAAGTAATATTACTATTATTTAATTAATATCCTTAGTCACATGGAAACCCTAAAAGATTATTTAATTAAAATGCTGCCCTCATAATCCTTTTCATCAAATGAATTAAATAAATATTACATTTATTTAATTCCTCACATGTCATTTTCATCTAAGCCTAATCCATCTCCTAATCTCTTCATTAAGGATGTGCACATGCCTAATCCTTGATTAGGATGTGTCACATCCTCCAACTTTTGCAAGTTGGCTTCTAATCCTCATTAACCCCTAATTATCTTCTAATTACTAATTAGTTAAAACTAATTAGTACCTTGGTCAACTCTCCCCATCCCCCAAGGAATTTTTAATTCCTTTTTATTCACCCTAGGCTCCTCTCTTCCCCATGTGAATTTTTAATTCACTTTTATTCCTCCTAGAATCCCCTTTTTCCATGCATCTTCTAGAATCTTTGACTTGTCACATCAAGTCACATGTGACAAATTCCCACTTTTTGGAAACCTTGTCTTATCCACTAGATTCTTCCAATCATTGTGAATTTAAAATTCACTTTTATTCCTCAAAGAATCTTCTCATCTCCCGATGTACTTCCAAGGTACATGTCCTTCCTCCACATCATGTACCTCCCTTCCCATCACCCTACATCATCCTACCTTTGCCCCACTTCACATTCCACATGTCAAAGTCTTGAGGGGCTTGTGAGTCCTCAGCTCACATAGCCCTTCATCTTGACTTTGTCTCAGCTCATTGAATTCTCTAGAGGGAGATTCAAAGATTTCTCTATAAATACCCCCTCCTCCTAAGGCCAAAGGGAGTGGCCCCTAATTTCTGTGAGCTAGCTGATTTACTCTGAGGAAGGGGCGTGTATGGGACAGGCTTTTGTGCTTGCCAAAGGGGCAGCTATGCCCTTTGGTAGACTTTACATATTAATGTTTCTCTGAGGAGAACCTTTCATGTAGTTTGAACTTTCACCATAAAGGGCAAGTATTGCCCTCTGTCGGCCGCAAAGGCATTTGCACCCTCCTGTTAGCACAAAAGGGCAACTGCGCCCTCCTGTCAGCACAAAAGGGTGACTATGCCCTCCTATCAGCACAAAAGGGTGACTGCGCCCTCTTGTCAGCACTGCAGAGGGGTGAGTATGCCCCAAAACAACACATTTTGAAAGGGCTATCCATTTGCTCAGATTCTTAAAACTATCCTTGTTGTTTTTGTTAATCTAAGAACATAGCTTAATTAGGGGGAGTAATATTCATTGCATCTTGTGTCTATCTTTTGTGTTACCCAAAGAGGGCATTAGTTTGTTTTCACTTTCCCCTTGCACTTCGTGTGAGCCTGGGGAGTAGTTGGAAACGATTAGTGCTTTCTTTCTAGAGGGACCTGCTTGGAGATTTCATCACCCAAGGGATGATTCCAACCACGCGTACCGACGAGGTATATAAAGGGGGGAGAGCAAAAGTTGTACCCCAATCTAGTCGCGTCATAATTGGTGGAGCGTCGAAGCTAGGGTGATACCTAGATAGACGTGAAGAGTTGGTTTGAGCCCTTCAGTATCTCGCTGGAGTTTCTGACTCATGCTTGTGATAGGCTGGTGTTCACGGTTGTGCCTCACGTACCGAGAGTATATCGAGGACTCCCTAGACACCTTGTGCATCCTAGATTAAGACCTCTTTATCTATACCCTTAACACTGATCATAGGATGGTATTTGCTTGAAAGTGTTTTCTTGTGAGAAACCAGTGAACTTTTGACAAATTGGCCTTATTATTGTCATTTTAAAGTCCTTGCAATAGTCATTTTCATCAAACCAAGTCCCTGTTTATTGCAGAAAGGCGACTGCGCCCCTGATTTACTGTAGAAGGGCGACTGCACTCCTGATTTATCACAGAAGGGCGACTGCGCCCCCTGATTTACTATAGAAGGGTGACTGCGCCCTCTTGGTCACTGCAGAGGGGCGAATTTTCCCTCCTGAACACCCGAAATTTCCCTATTTAGCTTTGTTTAGCCTCTAAACCCTTGTCTAATCATTCCAAACCTTTATCTCATCATCCCAAGCCTCCATTTTGTCATTCTAAACATCCGAAAAACATTTGTTTGGTCATTCTAAAGCTCCATTTTATCATCCTGAACCTTCGTTTAGCCATTCCAACCAAACCTTCACTTAGCCATTCCAACATTCGTTTGACTAAGTAGTCTTTCATCCCTTTCGATCCTCCATTTACTCGTTTCGAGTAATCTTTCATCCATTCCAACCATCCATCTCCTCATTCTAAGAGTTGTTCATCCTTTCTAATCAATCGTTTACTCATTTTGAGCTTTCAATCATTCATCCATTCCAAACAATCATTTACCAATTTCGAGTGCTTATTCATCCACTTCATTCACTTTCCTAATCCAATCATTTATTTCCTCAATCTACCACCCCATTCCTATTGTCCGCTTCTTACAGCTTGTTTACCCACTTAAAGTGTCCACAAAGCAGTGGGGCGAATATGCCCCTATGTGAGGGCACAGTCGCCCTAGGAGGGCACAGTCGCCCCAGGGGGCACAGTCACCCCAAAAGAGGGTGCACAATCGCCCCAAAAGAGGGCACAGTCACCCCTCTGCATAAAATTAGCAAACAAACATATTCAGTTCCCAAATCGAACCAGTGGAACCAATCCCATAATCTCTTTCAATCCAATCCTAATTCCAACACTTAGAACATCATTAGAGTCCATATCTAGCATCAAATCATCCATCTCAATCACCTAGACTTCATTTTGAGAATTTTGATTTTTGTGTCGAAACTTCTGAAGGCCATAACTTATGACTCGGGTGTCCGTTTGAGCTGAAATTTTATGGGTGGTTGCGTTATGAGATGGCATGTGGATTGCTAATTGACTTGAAGTCCCTTAGACCTCGTTTTGCCACAATTTTGAGGCCTCAAACTTTCATCTTGACCCTCAAAATCGCAATTTAGTGTTTTTTTCAGTCTCTCAAAAAATAATTTCTATCAATAACTCAGTATGCATGTCTCAGATCTGGGATGTTAGTTGGCAATTCATCCTATCTTAGTTTTGGGTATTTTTTGGGAAAAAATTGGACTCTCACAAGTACGTCCGTGAGGTTTCCTAAAATGGCAAAATTTGACAATTTTTGAAAATTGCCAAATCTGGAAAAATCTGATTGTTAGCACCTTACGTTCTTTAAACCCTAGAATTTGGTGTAGACTCAATTCCATCACATCCTCCAATCATTCTAGGCTTCAATTCAATCCTAATATGAGCTTTAATCTACTCCCAATCTGAGCTTAACAAAAACCTTAATATGAGCTTTAATCTAATCCCAATCTGAGCTTTAGTCATTTCAACCTTTCATTCACCCATTCTAAACAATTGTTCTCCCTTTTCAATCATTCGTTTACTTGTTCTGAGGAAACAAACATCCATTTCAAACCCCCTTTCATCATTTTGAACTCTCGTTCTATCATTCTGATCATTCGTTTACTTGTTTTGAGTAAACATTCATCCATTTCACGCCCCCTTTCATCATTTTGAACTCTCGTTCTATCGTCTTGGTCATTCATTTTCTTGTTTCGAGTAAACATTCATCCATTTCACACCTTCATCCATCATCTCAAACCCTTGTTTAGCCATTCTGATAACCAATTTACTCGTTCCGAGTAAACTTTAATCCATTTCAAACCTCCTTTAATCATTTCGAACTCTCGTTCAACAATTCTGATCAGTCATTTACTCATTTCGAGTAATCTTTCATCTATTCCAAACCTTAATCTTCTTATTTCGAGAATCATTCGTTCGTTATGAGTAGTTGTTTACTCATTCTGAGTAGTCGTTCATCCATCCTGATCAATCGTTTACTCATTTTGAGCATTTGTTTATCCACTTTCTAGCATCTATTTCTCCAATCAAATCATTATTTTCCCCATCCAAATCGCTTGAACTTCATATCGGGTTATTATCCAAACTGACCTAAGTGTCTGATCTGATCATCATCATCAACATCCACTTAGGATTGTCATTTGTCCTACGATAATCATTATCGTCAACCCAATCAATCCATTTTCAATCTCAAAGTGGATTCGGTGCCGTAACCATCCATTTATCCTTTTATCCGATCAATCAGTATCCTAAGTCATCTAAGGTAATCTCTGAACGGGGTTTGCAATCCCTTTCATCATCCTATCCAATCCATCATTTGATCTTATCAATCATTGATCCAATCCAATACAATCGCAACCCTATCCAATCACCTTCGACCCAATCAATCTACTTCCATCTTGAAGCAAATTCAATGTTGTAATCATCCTTTGAAAATCAAATCCGATCATTAGAATCAATCCCATCACATCATCCAATCATCCTAATCTGAGCTTAACTTAAATCTTGATTTGAGCTTTACTCTGTTCCCATCCAAAGTCCTTAAACCATCCTCTTTATCCTTTCATCATCATGAATCCTTATCCTCCATCAATAGTAGTCAGGGGAAACCCTAATTATGTCGACAACGATAACGAAAGTCTTGTCGATCAAGAGGAATATGACATACATTCCCTTGACACTATCATTGCTAGTAATCTTTCTTCACCTGATTTCCAAAATCTAGTCACCCCTTCGAGTAATCCTATTATGTCTTCATCCATGCTTAATCATGCTCCTTATGCTACCTTTGACAAGGGATATCCATCACATCCATCATACCCTTCATCTACATCATCCTCTTATCCAACACCCTCCTCCTCTTGTCCTAGTTTTCCATCACAGTACCCCTATCCTAATCCCCCATCCACATCCTCCTATCTCAATCCTTCATCTGCATATACCCACTACCCTAATCTTCCATACCAATCTGCTCACCCTAATCCTACATTCACACCAACCTATCCTAATCTAACATCCATATATGCTTATCCTAATCCAACATCCACATTTCCCTATCTCAATCTGCCATCTCAATCTTCCCATCCTAATCCACCATCCCAATGCCCTTACTACAATACACCACCCGCGTCCTCGTGTCCTAATTCACCATTCCAATATCCCCATCTTAACCCTTCATCTAATCTCAATCCCCCATCTATTCCCAGTCCTGCATCCAATACCATTCCCCCATCTAATCCTAGTCCCCCAATGCCCCACCAATCTATAATCCTTCCTCCACTCCTACCTCACCATCCAAACCTAGAGTATGCACGTTCCTCACTCCAGAAATTCTCCAAGGACTTATAACAAAGAAGACATCTCCCACTCCACACCTTGAAATTGTGGAATCATGCCATCCTAACCCATCATCCACAATCATTAGTGATGATACCCTTCTCCACCCAACACCTATCATTGATGATACCACCCCTAGCACCACTCAAACCATCGAAACCATCACATCCTCTGAATCCACTAAGCCCCCATCTCCTACCATTACATCCTCTGAATCCACTAAGTCCCCATCCCTTACCATCACATCTACCAAATCCATTGAACACCCACCTCCTTCTCCAAAAGTCATCAAGCCCATTAACGATGCCCAAATCCAATCCACTAAAATCCATTCTGATAGCTACATCGAATCCTCCATCCTTCTGTCTCCCCAAATTGAAGAGTCTCTCCAACACTCTGTCATCTTGCCATCCACACAAGATGAGTCATGCCAAGAGTCTAATCCAAAGCATGCCAACATATTCCCTTCTCCAGATCAAGATCATAGTCTCCCATCCATTCCATTCCATGATCCCCTTATCATTCAAGATCCCCCCACTCCATCTCCATCTCCATCGCATGAGCCCACTACCACAAATTTAGATCCTATCATATCCCCTAATCCCTCTCTAGATACCACCCATCCAAATGCTACTATCCCATCATCTCCCTCTCATGATGCCCCATCATCACCTAAAACTGCTATCCCTACATCGCTTGCATATCCCCTTGGTACTCTCACATTCTTCCATGATGGCCTCCTTGCAAAAGAAAAACACAGTGTATTTACCACCCATCATCCTCCACCTAATAATGGACTCGCATCATGTTTTCAGAATAACACAAATCCTATCATGGATCGCATGCCCAAGAAAATGAACTATCAAGGAAAAGGTCTAGGCCTTCATGAGCAAGGTATTTTAGAGCCCATCCAAGTCAAAGAACAAATTTGCATGCAAGGTCTTGGACCTATTTCCAAAGACTCACAATCTAAAGATGTTGGTACCACCTCTAGACGTCCTCAACGAGCCTTTTTCAAAAGAAATTCTGGCTCTTCCCATCACTCCACTAGATCATATGCTACCATCCCTCCTCTATCGTATCACCTCAAAACAATCGTCCATATTCCTCCTTCATCTGCTCCATCTAGTTTGGGTCCTTACATCCCTCCATCCACCATCTCTCATCCTTCATCTACTCCATCCATCTTGGGTTCTTATGTCCCTCCACACACTTCGTCTGCTTTGGGTCCATATATCCCAAGATCACCTTCTCCATCTCATCGTTTCATCCATGCAACACCTATCCACATCACCCATCATAAGCATCTCACTCGCATATCCCATAATCAGGATCAACAAAGGCACATAACTAATCATCCTCCATTTACACATAATCCCCATCCTCCTACCTCCATTGCTCTACATCATCCATCTCCTTGTGCCCATCCCATTTCTATCAATAGCACTTTGGATACTAAAGCAAAAAGGCATAAATCCAAACATCCATATAAATCTAAATCTCCCCATGTCCCCTCTAAAAGACATGGTGAAGAGAAGAAAAATCTAAATCCAAATAAAATTCATAGGCCACAAAGGCCCGTCAAAGCAAAGATCAAAACCATGTGGATCCCAAAGAATAAAGATGCAAGGTCTTCAAATGAAAAAATTGTAACATCCAACATTGCTCATCCAAAGGCTAATCATTTTCATCCACCCTCTCCTAAATTTGTTTTGGGTCCCTATGTCCCAAAACTCACCATTCCATCTCCTCCATTATCCCCATGTTCTCCATCCATTAATCCTCTTATCTTTTCACATCCTCCACCACCACATGTGCCAATGTTGGTTCCAAACACATCTCCCCTTCACATATCCACCCCATCATTCCATCCATACACTTTCCAACGTCCCACCCATTATCCCTTGTATCTCCCCTCTCAAACCCCTCAAATTTATCCTCTTGCAATTGTACCAACATCCAATAGTCAGTTCAAACATGGGTTCTTAACACCTTGTATGGCACTTGATGCTTGAGTCCTTCATCCATCTCCTTATTGCATGTCTTCTAAATCCACTTATTCACCTTCCTATCCTTATCCATCTCCTTTTGCATGCCATCCAAAAAGTCAAAAATCCAAAAAAAAAGTAAAAAAATCCACAAAAAATCAAAAAAATAAAAATAAAAATAAAAAAATCAAAAATAAAATAATAAAGAGAAATAATCCATCCAATGGTGAAAACTTGGAAAACAAGCACCTTGGATAAGTACCATGATGAAAACCTGGCAAATAGGCGTCATGCATAAGTCCCCATCTGCACTTGGGGGCAACTTCCTAATATGCATTCCCTCCATCCGCTATGCTTCCTGCTATGCTTCTAGCCCTGCACCCATCCTCTTGCTATACATTATTACACATCTTGCTTGGAATATCTCATTTATCCCAATCCTCCCATCCTCCTTGTGATCTTGATAATGATAGGGGCAAACATATAAGCATGCTTTGGAAACCTCTTAGCATACATTCCCCTCATTCGCACACTATCCTAATCCTCATTCGCACTCATCTACCTCCCTTATCCACTCGTCATGCTACCTTCAATCTCCCTTCCTTATCCATGCATCCAATCTTCATGCATCTAGCTCCTTTATTTTCCTATCCTTCTCTATTGCTTCCTTCATGCCTCCTCGCACATGACATATCTAGATAGGGGGCATCTATCTTCCTTTGTGATACAGTCCTTGGAGACATCATTCATTCCATTAGAGCAATCCCTTCCATTTCCCTATTCTCATCTCCTTAGCGTTATATCCATCTCCCCATCCTTATCTCCCTATCCTTCCATCATTACATCCCTTTTCATCTATCCATCTGGTAACCTTTTCCTCATCCAAATCCTTATTCCTCTATCCTCATCCCATCTTATAATCCCTTGTCATTGGTCTCTATCTAGTGGCTACTCCCCATGCAATCCAATTCCATCTATCTAATCATCATCCCTTTTGCTTCTCTTGCACATCTTTCCAATCCCCTGTCACTTTTCATCATTCATCTCTCTATCATATCATCCTTCCAAGTCATTTTAATGATTTGGATAACTATCCCATCCCTGAGCTTTATGTGATCATCATCATCCTATCTAATCCACCAGGTCTATCCTATCTCATGATATCGGTCTCATCTTTTTATCCACTTATCCTATCATCATCCTTTATCCATCATTTATCTTCAGTCTCTGGTCGAACTACATTGCCCCTACGCTTTCACGTAGGCAAGGTCAATCACTTGATCCACCCCTAGGGCTCTTCTATCATCTAGCATCGGTCTTTCTGCTCTGTCCATCCACTCCTTTATTGTCTATCACCAGTCTTTTCTTTTGTCTCTCCAATCCTTGTCATCCACCATCAATCTCCATCATCCTCTTTCTGATTTTAACCATGGTCAGTCGTCTACCTTTTATCGAACTATGAGGGCTCTGCGCTTTCACGTAGGAAAGGCTAATCTTTGATCGGCCCCTAAGCCCCTAGGTCTTTAGGGTGTGTCAATCTCATGTCTTGTCTTCCTTGTGTCGTTTCATCAAGCTATGCCCTTATCTAGCTGGTTTTTAACAAACAAGATCCACTCGTATCATGAGATCCAATCAATTTTGAATGCCCTACGTCATATTGATCTTTTTTTCTAGTAACCATCATCGGTCTCAACAGGATGCATCCTTTCTAACAAACCTCATCAATCCCATCCATCCCTTTTGATCCTATGGCAAAGGACGTTTGAAATTGATTACGATCTTTTGATACTTTTGGCTTTTGTTTATCATTTGAGCTCCCTATCATCACTTGTCAAGGCCACCATGATCCATCATATTATGGTGTGTTTTGATTGGTCAACATAGGGGCATATTTTGATCTTTTTATTTCTTGTTTGTGTCTTCTTGGTTGTCCCACATAGTAACCACCAAGATCCTTGTGGTCTTGTGTTACGCTGGGGCATCCTCGTGTGCCTGTGGTTATTCCAATACCTGGCCCGACCAAAGTCATGGTGACTTTGGGGTGTTTGGATAGCCTTCTTGTCTATTGTGTTTGTTTCATGCATTAGACACTAATTCGCCTTGGTTCCACATATCCTGGCACTTGGTGTCTTATGCTATAGCAAAAATCAGTGCTCCAAAGATGGCAAATTGTATTAGGATTGCATTTAATTTCTATCATCTTGCATGCTTCCATCCTCTCATCTGTCAAAATCCCCCCATCCATCCCTCCTTCATCCTCATCTCGTATCTCTATCCAATCCCCATCCATTCAATTTAGCCCAAATCACCTAATCATATCCTTGGTCTTGTTCCCAGTTTTGTTACAAGCCTTGATCCAATCATCCTCATCCTCATCCTCATTATCATTATCCAAATGTATTCTTCCATATCCCTTTGGTGTTGTTTTGGGATGTATCCTTCCCTCGTTAACAACACTTTCATCATCATCATCGGGAGGTATTCTTCCCTATCCTTTAGTGGTGTTTTGGGATGTATCCTTCCCTCGTCAATACCACTCATTGGGATGTATCCTTCCCTATCCTCATGTTGTTTTAGGATCTCTCATTCCCTCATTAACAACATTTCATCCATCATCAACCCCTTTTGAATTGTACCTTGACTGGGGCAACATCATCTTCATCCTTGCATCCTTTGTGCTTCCCAACCTCCTGTCACCTTTTCATCCTTTCATATCCCTCCCTTTGCATCCTCTTCCTCATCTCCCATTTCGAGAGAACCCCCATGTTCTCTTGAACCCACATGTCCTCTCGAGGGGGCATCCTCAAACCCTACTCTTCATCTTCACCCCCATCATCCTAGTCATCCCTTTGATGACTGGGGCATCTTTCCCAATCTAACCATCTTCTTTTGGGTTCTATATTTTAATATTCTTTGAAATGATGCTATTTCATAACATCATCTCAAAGAGGGGAAAAATGTAGACACCTAAATTTGAACACTTAATTTATCCAAATTTATCACTTTTCATTTAAACATCCTCTTATCCAAGTTAATTAAGTATTATTACTATTATTTAATTAATATCCTTAATTCTGCCAAACCCCTAAGGTATTTAATTAAATACCTTACCCTCCTTAATCCCCTTTTTCATCAAATGAATTAAATAAATATTACTACTAAATAGTAATAATAAGTATTATTACTATTACATTTATTTAATTCCTCACATGTCATTTTCATCTAAGCCTAATCCATCTCCTAATATCTTCATTAAGGATGTGCACATGCCTAATCCTTGATTAGGATGTGTCACATCCTCCAAATTTTGCAAGTTGGCTTCTAATCCTAATTAACCCCTAATTATCTTCTAATTACTAATTAGTACCTTGGTCAACTCTCCCCATCCCCCAAGGAATTTTTAATTCCTTTTTATTCATCCAAGGCTCCTCTCTTCCCCATGTGAATTTTTAATTCACTTTTATTCTTTCTAGAATCCCCTTTTTCCATGCATCTTCTAGAATATTTGATTTGTCACATCAAGTCACATGTGACAAACTCCCACCTTTTTGGAGACCCTCTCTTATCCACTAGATTCTCTCAAGCATGTGAATTTTAATTCACATTTATTCCTCCAAAGAATCTTCTCATCTCCCAATGTACTTCTAAGGTACATGTCCTTCCTCCACATCATGTACCTCCCTTCCACATCACCTACACATCATCCTACCTTTATCCACTTCACATTCCACATGTCAAAATGTGAGGGCTTGTGAGTCCTCAACTCACCTTAGCCCTTCATCTTGACTTTGTTGGATAAATCTCAACCATTGAATTCTCTAGAGAATTCAAATTTTTCTATAAATACCCCCTCCTCTAAGGCAAAAAGGGAGACTTAGCCATTTGCAATTAAATGCTGCTATTTTGTGCACTCATCTAGCCATCAATTTCATCCACTTACATTTGCATTCAAGCACATAGTCAAATATTTCATTTAGCCACACCAAGAGCTATCAAGGAGCATACAAAGCACATCAAAATCAAGGGCCAACCAAGGAGTTTCAGCTGCAAAAGGGAGGTATACCTATTTGTCATCATTTAACACTTTTATCTTTGCATTTACAAATTTTTTAGGCTAATCTTGAGGTGTTTCCTTATGTTTCTCCATTGCATTTTAGTTGCTTAGAATAGGTTAAACATTTTGGTATCACAACAATAACAACATTCAAAGGGAAGGGAAACACATGAAGGATATATGAGTGTAATTTTGATAACCACTTACAAGTAACTCTTTAACAACTACCTGATATTATTATAAGTCTTATGGTTGTGACCAATAACAGTCAAAACCTAACTTGGAAGTATAGAACTCTGGTTATAGTATTTGCAGACTTGACTGGTATTCAGATGCATATAATGATATAAACAAAATAAGGTCTTATGATGGTTTATTATATCTAGGATTCATTATTCGATATGTAGACTTTACCCGCTATGATATTCTAATTCAGGGATCACATTTAGATAAGGATGTAGCCCTAAATACTCAAACCTAGAAGTTGAGGAAGGGTCTGAAGAGCTCTCAACAACACCCGATACACTCAAAGCCTTCTTATTATGCACCCAAACAACACCTAGAGCTCTTCATGTGTCTCCAATAACCCCTACTCTAAGTCTCCCCAATGGTGTTGGCTCCTTTATGTATGTCCCCACTCCTATTTGAGCAAGAATATTGCCTAGCACTTGGCCCAATGGATTCTTTTAGAAGATGTGATATATTTTGCTTCTACCTTAAGAACGTAATAGAATCCCCCTTGGAGCCCCTGCGATCTTCTGCAAACTTGTCCAAATGTATTTAGATTTAATTCTCCATATTTTTTTATGATCATCTATTTTGAGGATGTCTCCCTTTGATATCCCCAATATGGCTAAGAGACGGGGCCTTCTAGGGATGTGTCTCATAGTTTAGAGTTGATCGTTGTTGTCTTAAACTAAATTATATTGGCATTTTGATCCTTCCTAAATGAATCAGACAACTATATATATATATATATATAGAAAATATTGAGTGAGCTAAAAACAAAGGCCCATGCCAACCACCAAAATTAGTTGACAACCCCAAATGCTCTCTTAAAATAGAATGTGTATGAGATCAAATTTCAAAGCGTAATTCAAATAGGTTTCCATACTATTTCTGGTGCAAAGAGACACGTAAGGAATTGTGATATGCTGAACATACAAGCATGTGCCACCTGACAGCATTGGTTGAAGTTTCCTTTTAGCTTGAAACCCACTACACTAATTGGATGAAGGAAAAATAATTTCATGCTTTAGTTATCTTGGTGTTAAGCAATATTAAATTATTGGCTTGGTCTTGGAAAGTCGCGGTTATTCTACCAAACAACGACATCCATTTTGTAATTGCATCTATTATGGATTGCTTAAAGTTGTGGTTAGGGTATTTTCCAACATAATGTCCCTACATTATATTTTAAAATATATGAGCTTTTGTTTATTCATTATAGTGATAATCATCATTACAATTTTGTATTATTATATACTAGATGCTTAGTATTATACAATTTTATTTTATTTTTTATTTTCGTTTCATATATTTTAATATTTATTATGTCATAGTGATTATGGTATTTAACTTATTAATATTTATATTTTAAGATTCATGATTATAATATTGTCTTTCAAAAAATTATAATTATATCAAACGGTTAACCTTCTTACTATATATTTTGGGTATCTTTATTGTCGCGTTGTTAGGGACATGACAATCCTCCCCTCTCAAATTTGCTTGTCCTCAAAATTAATTTCTTAATTTCTTCTAGGATCTCTTCTTCTAATCTGTCACTAACGGCTCCTAGGTTAGTCATGTTTATATATATAATTTAAATGAGAATGTTCTATAATGATTACTCTATTTGAATGTGTATATATGTGTGTGTGTGTGTGTGTGTGTGTGTGTGTGTATACACAAATATATGTACATGTTAGTTTACATCCATTAAAATATAAATATATTAAATATATACTCATCTTAGATACTCTTCATATGCATTTAGAGGTTTTTAGTGTGAAACTAATCCCTTCTGTATCTTCCATAATCAATTTTTTTGATCTCCTAATTCTTCCATCACATTGAGACCTTGCTGATGATCCTTTCTCTCACAGTGCTTAATCTACCACTAACAATACTCCAGTTAGTCATGAAAATATTTTATATCATTAAATAATGGTTAGTCTATTTGAATGCATATATGTTATTGTATACCCATTAATATATAAATGTATACTTATCTTAGATATTCTTTTGTAATGGGGACATCACAAGTCTTCCCCTCTTGTCTTTGCTTGTCCTCAAGCAACTTATAACTCTTTTCTTAATGTTCTTAATCTCTTGATATTCTTGTCTGGTACATTTGTCTTATCCTAGAAAAATATTGTAACATCTTGTTATATTTAATCTCTTTCTAGGCCTTCTGGATACCTCATTTTTAAGTGTATCCAACCTTATAATCCTGGGAAAAGGTTGTAACACTTCTTTCTAGGCCTTTTGGATACCTTACTCTGAAGTGTATCCAACCTTATAATCCTGGGAAAAGGTTGTAACACCTCTTTCCAAACCTTTTGGATACCTTACTATTAAGTGTATCTAGCCTTATAATCTTGGGAAAAGGTTGTAACACCTCTTCTCAAGCCTTCTGGATACCTTACTCTTAATTGTATCCAACCTTATAATCCTAGAAGCAAGTTTCCACTTCGCAGGCCTTATGGTTACCCAATATTTTGGTGTAAGCATCCTTAAGATCCTTGGAAGAATCTTGGCTCTTCCTAGGCCTTATGGATACCCTATTTGGGTATATCCATCTTAATTCTTATATGCATTCATCGTTGTAATGTAATATTACATCTACGATGTTCTCAAATTATTTATAGCCTTTGAAATTTAGATATATAATAATCACTAGATCCTTCTTGTTTTAACTTTCTTTCACATGATGGCAGGATTATGCTCTGATACCACTGTAATATCCCTATTTGGAGGTTATCAATTTTTTTTCATTCCTCGGTTTGTTTTGATGAAACATTTTGTCTAGTGTATAGCATTGTATTCACAATAACAACATTCAAAGGGAAGGGAAACACATGAAGGATATATGAGTGTAATTCTAATAACCACTTACAAGTAACTCTTTAACAACTACTTGATATTATTATAAGCCTTATGGTTGTAACCAATAACAGTCGAAACCTAACTTGGAAGTATAGAACTCCGGTTATAGTATTTGTAGACTTGATTGGTACTCAAATGCATATAATGATATTAAAAAAATAAGGTCTGAGGATGGTTTATTATATCCAGGTTTCCTTATTCGATATGTAGACTTTACCCGCTATGATAGTCTAATTTAGGGATCACATTTAGACAAGGATGTAGCCCTAAATACTCAAACTTGGAAGTTGGAAAAGGGTCCGAAGAGCTCTCAGCATCATGTGATACACTTGGAGCCTTCTTAGTATGCACCCAAACAAAAATTGGAGCTCTTCACGTGTCTCCAATAACCCCTACACTAAGTCTCCCCAATGGTGTTGGCTC
The DNA here is from genome assembly GCA_007258455.2 of Sequoia sempervirens. Taxonomy (NCBI): domain Eukaryota; kingdom Viridiplantae; phylum Streptophyta; class Pinopsida; order Cupressales; family Cupressaceae; genus Sequoia; species Sequoia sempervirens. The sequence continues at coordinate 8,233 of VDFB02358471.1, read as the reverse complement.
CTTTACATATGCCCCCACTCTTGTTTGAGCAAGGATTCGCCTAGCACTTGGCCCAATGGCCTCTTCTAGAAGATGCAATATATTTTTCTTATGCCTTAATAACATAATAGAATCCCCCTTGGAGCACCATGATCTTTTGCAAACTCCTCCATATGTATTTAGATTTAATTCTTCATATTTTTTTTATGTTCATATGCTTTGAGGATGTCTTCCTTTAATATCCCCAATATAGCTAAGAGATAGGACCTTCTAGGGACGTGCCTCTTAGTTTAGAGTTGATCGTTGTTCTCTTAAACTAAATTATATTGACATTTTGATCCTTCCTAAATGAATCAAATGACTACACACACACAAATATATATAGGGGAGAGGGCCCAGTAGTCGTGCACCTAACTTCGGCTTCTAATTATCCTATGTCAAAATTTCAAATCACTCCCAATTTTTTACAGCAGCTTACTTGGCAAGTTCTCTGCTTATAACTAAGGTTCGAGGTCCACATCATCAAATATGATGCCACATCAGCATGCATTTTTTTCAAGGTGTCCAAAAGGCCCCAAAAATAAGCGAGACCAATTCTCGTGCATTACATCATGAGTGGTTGGCTGATGTGTATCACATCGATTAGTTTCTTTTAGATCAAAGCATACATTTTGTTTAATTATGGGTAGTCAAATCACAACTATTGGACATTATATGAGCGACTATTGGGTATTATATTTCACGATTGAGTGCATGACTATTGGACCACTTACGACTATTGGGCCCTCTCCCTACATAGAGTGAGCTAAAAACAAAGGCCCATGTCAACCACCAGAATTAGCCAACAACCCCAAATGCTCTCTTAAAATAGAATGCGTCTGAGATCAAATTTTAAGGCATAATTCAACTAGGCTCCATACTATTTCTGATGTAGAGAGACACGTAAGGAATTGAGATATCCTGAATGCACAAGCGTGTGGCACCTGACAACATCGATTGAAGTTTCCTTTTAGGTTGAAACCCACTACACTCATTGGATGAAGGAAAAATGATTTCATGCATCAATTATCTTGGTGTTAAGCAATATTAAACTATCAACTTGGTCTTGGAAAGTCGTGGTTATTCTACCAGACAATGACGTCCATTTTACAATTGCATCTATTATGGATTGCTTAGAGTCGTGGTCATGGTATTTTCTAATGTAATGTCCTTGCATTATATTTAAAATATTATGAGCTTCTATTTATTCATTATAGTGATAATCATCATTACAATTTTGTATTATTATTTATTAGATGCTTATTATTATATAATTTTATTTTATTGTTGATATCAATTTCATATATTTTAATATTTATTATGTCATAATGATAATGGTATTTAACTTATTAGTATTTATATTGTAATATTCATAATTATAATATTGTCTTTCGACAATTATAATTATATCAAATGGTTAACCTTCTTAGTATATATTTTGGGTATCTTTAATGTCACGATGTCAGGGACATGATAGGGCTTTATGAAAGCTAACAACTCTGATATATGTGAATGTTTTGAATTGGATGTACCAATTTCCCTAATTCTTCAACTCTTTCATGGCTTCTACAAAGATCCTCCTTGAGAAATCACCTTCCAATCCTCTTATTATGACATAAACAAAATTTTCATTAACCATATAATAATTTATGTAGTTTTCCTCCAACCTTAATTGGGGATAATGTTCATGAATCTTAACTTCTCCAAGCTAGAAATATCCTACCTTGGTTAACCCTAGGAAAGTGGCTTGGGAAGCCAATAGGTATACCAAGTAGCAAGTCATGTAAAACTTGCTACTCTACAAAATGTTCTTGAGCTGATCATGCAGATTGTCACTTATAAGGGAAGCCCAATCAATCTTCTTTGTATCAATGATATATAACATGAATATGACCATCCATGGGTAGAAATCCTAGCACTGGGATAAACAAAAATGTTAGAATTGTGAAAAAACACAAAACCACGAGCGATAGGATCAAACAATGAAAAAATACACCTTCCAAGTAAGAGATCTGCAAACAATATGTGCAATATTCCTCAACAAGCAAAAACTATAAAAGCAAGAGACTATCAAAAGATATGAAAGCTCCAATAGCTTTTTCTTGTTGGGGAATATTGCACATATTGTTTGCAAATCTATTACATGGAAGGTGTATTTTTTCGTTGTTTGATCTTATGGCTCATGGTTTTGTGGTTTTTCACAATTCTAACATGGTATTAGAGCCTTTATTCAATGAACCCCTTCTTGACTTATGAGGTTTTTTTCTTCAACAAGGGTTACAAGCTTCAAATCTAAATCCCCTTTGCTTTTTTTGCAAACCTTAGAGGTCGGTGATTTTAGGTGTACTCTACATGAAAAGGACCTTACCGTTGGATTCAAAGCCATCGAGAAAGTTAGATTTTCCTTTTGTTTCACCTGATTTGGGTTCCTGAAGCCAGATTTGTGAGGGTTTGAAGCAATTTTTTTCCAGATCTAGAGGGTAGCTATGTTTTTGGAGCATTTTGGGTTGAAAAGGACCTCACACTTGCATTTAGGAGGTTGATTCCATGAATTTTGATATATAATTCCACCTATTTCAATATCAGGAGCTTCTAAGGCAAAATTTTTTTGCCAAGGAAGCCATATGACCTCCCTAGCACACGGATGGAGGTAATAATTTTTGAAGAAAAAATTCCTAGGATTTTTTTTAAAATTATTTAAAAAATTATTTAAAAGCCTTTAAAAGGCTACTGCGGGTTTTTTTATCCATTAAAAAAAATTATATTAAAAACTTTAAAGGGACGATACCTAAGGGCACCCTCAAGCCTTGCCCCCTGCAATGGGGTACCCAAAGGGTACTCGCCCTGCCAATGGCAATGGCAACCCCTTGGGCCCCGCACAAGGATGGTGCAGGTCCCAACCAGCCTCCCTTTTTAAATTTTCAATATTTCTTATGAAATTTTTTAAATATTTTTTTATATAAAAAATATATGGTTTTCCAAAATATTTTTCCCAAAATATGTTTTTAAATATCTTTTTCCAAAAATATGATTTTTTTAATATTTTTTTTCAACACCTCTAAAATTGGAGGACCTCTATTTTAGGTGGTTTTTTGCCAAATTTGGCAGAGATCATTTTTTGTCCTACTCAACCCCTCTCTATTGGGCTTTTCAGTTTTGCACCTCAACTTCCAAAGGCCATATCTCGGCCATATAGTGGTCTTTTCCAATGTTGTTTTTTTAAATGGGGTAGAATTTCATGCTCTTCTCAGTGGTGTGGATATTTTCCAGAATTCAATTTTCTCAGTGTTGTTCAATTCTCATTCTGGAAACTTCAATGAGCCATATCTTCTACATCCAGACTCCTTTTTGGGTGTCATTTTTTTTTAAAAGTGCATTTTTTTGTGTGTTCTTCATCATGGTGCTACCAATTTCCTCATTTTTGCAAGAGAATTATATTTTCAGCATGTAGTCCTTTTTTAGACATCATGGGTTTCCATTGTATGCACTTCTATTTTGTAGATGCACTGAGATAAAGTGTCATTCTGGTGTATAATTTTTGGGGATTTTGTGCATTTTGTTGTTCCTTTTATATTTTCACTATGATATAAAGTGCCATGGGGGGGTTGATGTTTTCCTTTTGTTTTCCATCACACCCTTTTCAAGTGAGCATCCCTTCCATGACAATACTAAATCTCGTTGATTCTTGCCTCATGCATTGTACCTTAGTTTGCACACCCTTTTATTTACAGGTTGTTTCTCATAAATTCACTTCTTGGTTTCACATAGTTTCAGTGTACCTATCATCAGCTCTTCATTTTTCAACATTATGGGGGTTTCTACTATTGGTGTTAATGCTTTCCTAGTTTCGTGGTTTGAGTGATCTACGTATAGTTCTTGATCCTATGTACTTTTAGATGCAACATACATTAGTGGTTGGTTACATGCATTTTGGTGAGATGGATCATTTACCATATGGACACTCTTGCATTCCTATTTCTAGAGGTTATTCATTTCAGCACCATATTAGTCATCTTTCGACAACAGTCTACAACTTTGTGCTTTAGTGGTGTTCTACATGTTCCTCTTTTTTAGGACATTGTTTTGGTTGGTGACTTCTCATTCCTTCACACCTTGATTTGGAGGCTTCTTCATTCCTTCATTTTCCTTTCTCTCTTTTGGAGGGGAGTTTTCTCCCACTATGGTTTTCTCTTTTTCTCTAGTTGTGAGAGATCTTTTGTTTGTACATGGGTACCTTACTAGGCCTAGTTTGTCAGGACCCATCATGCATTATCTTTTTAGGGTTTTTAGCTACTCCCTAAGTTCATCTTAAGGGGGGTTGATAGAGTGATAATGCATTAGCTAATAATTAATTACTCTTTAATTATTTATTATTCTAATTTATTCTCATGCACATAAGCTAAACTTAGGAGTGATTTTATGCTTTTTGGGTTTTCCTCCTATATAACACTCAACTCATTATAATTATCAACTTGAGCTTCAATATCTTTTTGATAGTATCCTCCATTATTTAGCTTTTTCTTGCTAAGGAATATTGCACATATCGTTTACGGATCTCTTGCGTGGAGGGTGTATTTGTTTTTTGTTTGATCTTGTGGCTCATGGTTTTGTGGTTTTTCACAATTCTAACAATAAATTCTACTCAACACTGTGATTTGGTCCTTTGTGTCCTCTAGAAAGTTACTCTTGTGCTACACTCTAGCCATCTTTGTGGCTATCTTCCTTGGATTGGCCAACATTTTTTTATTAATCAAGTTCATATTGCTTGTTTCATGCTTCTCAAAGTAATCCACTGCCTTCTTCATATCCATGGCATCATATTAAGGAGAAGTAGGGATTTTGAAAACTCTTTCAATCATGTCTGAATTAGTGTCCAACACTACCTCTCCAAATGCTCCTAGAATCCTCCTATGCTTTTTATCATAGCATTGAGCACAAGTCAAGAAAAGCACAAGTGATTGCACTGGCATAAGAAATGAAGCTACCTCCACTAGCCTGGAATTAACCAAAGGAGTGGCTCTGCAGGGTCTTGTTTCTTAATTATGGTTTCTCTCCTAGAACTTATCTAGGTCAACATGCCCAATTTTTGTGTCTCCAATGTCAACATATGGGGAGAACATATTAGCCAGGGGTGGTAACCTTTATATTGATATTGTTAGATGCACATGACAACTAAGAGGGGGTGAATTAATTGTATCAATCCCTTAATATCTTATCAAACCCTTACTAACCATTAAATCCTTAACATGCATTAATAAAATGTAAACATGTAAATAAGTAATGCAAACACATAAGAACACCAAATTTATGTGGAAAACTCAAGAAGGGAAAAACCATGATGAGGATTAGCTAACTAATATATGAATTGCAATATTGAATACAATAAGGCTTACTACCTAGAAAAATGAAAAAAGGCTCACTCCTAGTGGCTCACTACCAATTTGAATTGCTAACAATGATCTCTTTTATGCCAAAGGTGTAGTTCCACTAAAGCACAAATAACTCATCAAAAAGACTAAAATGTAGACACCTTTTGCTCACTACATCTGGAAGTCATAGGCATTAAAGCTCACATTCATATTTTCACACTTGATCACATTCACATCTTTTGCCACACACAATTCACACTCACTACATCTCCAACAACTCACCTTACATATATACCCTTCGCAACATGAAACAATCTCAATTAGGTTGGCCTTAAGGAAATGTGTATGCACCTCAACCATACAACATCAAATAGTTCGACACCACACACTTCAAGAAGTGAAGTTAGACCATGCCACTAATTAGTTGGGACCCAATCTACCTCAAAACACTTCTCAACACCTCCTCAAACAACAATCATCCTCCATAATTAGCAATAACATGCTAAGTTGGTCAAACTTGCACTAACACTAACAAGCAACACTAAACATACCTCTCCAATTTAGAAAACATATCACAAACCACACAAAAATACTCCACAACATATGATAATATTCCACATCATCATAATATTCACCACAACCACTACAACCACTTGAAACTCAAGAACAAATTCATTTTGTGCAACCAAACATATTGTCACAGAAATCCAACACACCAAGCAACTTGCAAAACAACATAACACCTAAAACTTCAAGGGAAGGTATATGTAGACATTATAAGAATGTTCCCATATCCAAAACACTAGATCTTTCATTGTAGAGAAATGCGAAGCATTCTCATTTTTCCCAGGCACCTTGTTCCACCAACAAACATATTGTCAAACACATCTTTCACTATAGTACAATCCAAAACCTAAAAATATAGATATGACACCTCTGAACACCTCTGATCATGTACAAACCACATGAACACATATTCAACCATGGAGAAATACGGAGCAAAACATTGAACACCACTCTATAACACTGAACTCTCTTTTATTCATTTTTTCTCAAAAGCACTTGGAAACTAAGTGAAATAACTTCATCAACAACACTATTAACATCTATGCAACACATCTATAGCATCTGCAACACCTCTCACAACACATGCAACAATATCTCAAACATAACTTTTGCAACTATATTGATGTAGGACATCAATGACAACACCAACACTGTGTTGACATCAACATCAACATCAACAACTCTAATGATAGGGGTTGAAATCAACAACACTAACAACATTCCAACACTCTCTTCATAAAAGGGATTGACATCAATGACAAACCCTAGTAACTCATAAACAACTGAAGCTTCCATCACCTTCAAACTTCCAACAAGTATTTCATCTATGCTCCCTCTTTTGGCATACTTCCTACATATGAAAGAACCATATATTAGAATCCCTTGATAGGAGGAGCTAAAGAGAAGAAAAATATACCTTAACAAGCTCTCTAAAGATCAGCTAAATCAACTACAGAACCATGAATAAATCCATTAAGATCATACTTAAGCAAAACCTGATAAATATATTGGGGAGCAGGCCTTGGGCGTAAGTCTTATCACTTGCCAAAGAGCTAGGCAATCCAAATAAAAGAAGTTTGAACATCCTTTTAACAATAGAAGGTTCATCCTATAGTTTTTCAGGTGTTGGAAGTCGATTTTATATCCAATCAGTGACATCCGATAATACTTAGTAATCTTTAATGATTATCCGATCTTTCAAATGTCGGGGGTCAGGGTTATAGCTTGCTCCTTGTTCTTAAGGATTTTAATTGCTTAAGGGATATACCCAATTAGCAACATTCAATAATACTTAGTAATATTCAATGAGCATTCAGTCTTTCAGATGTCGAGGGTCTAGCTTACATCTGACTCCTTAACATTTCTTAATCTTAATCACTAAAGGAAATCTTCGATGACCGAAACCCACAATTATCTTTAGCAAATGCATTCTCATCAGGGGTCGAGGTTTGGGAATATCATTAACCTCTTATTCATAAGGAATTTAAACATTAAGGGATACATCCGATTGGCGACACCCAACGATACTTAAGAATCTTCAGAAATTAGGGGTCGGGCATAACACATAACCTCTACTTTCTTGTTTATCATTTGGCATGGTGGATTCTCAACACCTAATACCTGGAACTCATACTATCTTACTTTAATGATTTGTTTCTTTCTGGATTTGGGAGTCAGACATGACGTTTAAGTTTTATTTTGAAATGCAGACATGACTTAGATGAAACCTTTGAATTTTGATATCCGATACAATTGGTTTTTTTTTGTTTGAGACTTCTTTAAGGAATTGGGCATCGGGGTTTGGGGTTGAGACCTAACCCTTATTTTGTAAGAAAAAGAAAACTTGAAGTAATGGATATCGGCTAAAGGAGCCCATCCAAATATTTGAGAGCTTCAATTTTTTAGGATTTTAGAGCTCTGACTTCAGGGTCTAGGTATGCCACTTGCTATTTCATATTAATAGATAAGGATACACATCACACACCCAAAACCCAATGTATGAAAGGCTTAGCTTCATAAACTTCTATGCATGAACATCATTGGTGAGGAAAGGAAACCAATATTTTTGAAAGAAAGGAAAGGGAAAGGCTTAATGACCTAATATGATGATGCCGTACAAAACATCCTCAATCGACACACAAGGGAAAAATTTGATTCAATGAAACAAAAAATGAGAAAAAAAGGAAAAAATGAAAAAATGAAAAAAGAACAAAACCAACCAAAAACAAACATACGAAAAAATAAATGAAAGGGGAAAAAAACAACACAACAATATCGCA
>VDFB02358470.1:0-16102 GCA_007258455.2 Sequoia sempervirens | reverse complement strand
CCTAGATAGAACAACACTCCTTGGAATATAAGGCTGGCCTAACAATGGACATGTCCAAACTCCCATTGGATCAGCCGTCAATCAAGAAAACCTCCAAGTGGATGTATATTTAGTTGAGGTCGCTTTTATCAAGATGGTGTAGGCTCCACAAAAAACTAGTCAACATTCTGAGTTAGACTATCCAAAATTTCAGATAGTGGCTTCAATATTCTAGTACGAGGTGGAGAATAATGTAAGTAGTCAGGAGATGGGGCCATCTACTCCCTATGATTCATTAGTGTTGGTGCTAAATCATGCTCCTTTTCCATAGAGAGAGGAAAATGTGCCTAAAGAAGAATCAAACCAACTTAAAGAAGAGGCAGATTAGGTGTGCAATGGAGATGAGATTGCACAGTTGTTCAATGAAAATCCAATGAATGAAAATGGCCCCATGGATGAAGAAGAAGCTTATATTGAAGAGGTACAGACATTCCAGCGACCTATTAAAAAATATGATATGAGGGACCTGCCACATAGGCGTCTGCAGGTTGGAGGCCCCTTCACCACCTCTATTCCTCCAAACAAATTTACTACACCTCTAGATCCTAATGCCAAAAATAATCCAACATATCCTTAGGTGTCTAGGTAGTACTTATCTAAAGATCAAGGACCAATGGATCTGTCAAAAGGGTGGACTATTGAAGCAAGTAAGGATAAGGTAGTGGAATACCCAAAAGAGGCCCCTGCTAATTTGAGTACAAAACAATTGGCCATATATGTTGTAGAACTCAAGAAGCTAAAGGTAAGACTCTTTGCATTTGAGTTATTGAGAGTTCCAATTATTAGAAATGCAGTTTTAGGAGCTTTCAAACCAAATTCAATATCACAAGATAAATTGGTTAGTGAGAGTGTCAATAAAGCATCTAGTTCTCAACTAGTAAAAGGCCAAAATCAGATTTACAATCAGGTTCACATACCACCTGGAGATAAAGGGAAAGAGAAAGATAAAACTCAAGTTTCTCAAGTGGATACTCCCTTGACTTTGTTTCAAGGGAAAACAGACACTCCTCCATTTCTGATCTCTATTTGTATATTTGGCAAGAACTTGCACAATATCTTATTGGATTTAGGTGCTTCTACCAATGTAATACCTTTTGGTGTCTATAGAGACTTAGGTTATACTCCTGCTGAATCCCAAAAGAAAGTTAATCAGTTGGATAGAACTAAGGTTAATGTTGTAGGGTAATTGAACATGATTCATATTCAGGTTGCCTCTGACCCTAGAATTCAACAAGTTATTAATATATAGGTGGAAAATATACCTGATGCTAATGGTATGATTTTGGGAAGAGATTTCACCAGGGCTTTAAATGGATATGTATCAACCGATCATTCTCATATGTGGCTTCCCTAGAAGGGAGTGCCAAATCATATCAGGATTGAAAGAGAACCCATGATGAAATATATGATCACAAAATATTAGAATACTTCCAATGAAATATTAATACCAAAGGTGAGTATGGGTAATTACATACTTGACACCACTTTTGAGGAATCTGATGGGGAAGAAATCCTTATGATACATGATACACCCATGGATCTCATAGTTGAATCTAGTGGTATTGGAGCTCTAGTGGAACCGGTTGATGATGATGTTCCTGAGGATCATCAACTCAGCTTGTTGGATAATTTCCAAGAATTCATTCAGAAGTGCATTGAAGACCAGATTCAGTTGGGTAGGGAAATGAATTTCAGAGAATTATTTTTTCCAAACTGGTGTAGAGTTCATAATGCCTCCCACTCTGAATTGGATTGTTACTTATGTCAAACTGTAGTAGAACAAGTGGAAAAATGTATCAACCCTATTCTAGTGGTCAAAATAAATATTCAAAAATATTCAAGAGGATCCTAAAGGGAAGAAAGTGATGCTATCTAAGGAGCCCTCCAATAGTAATAGTGCAAGAGAAGTAGCAAGGAAGTCTGCAGTTGCTGGTTGTTGGACCTTAAGATTTGATGGATCTAAATCGAAACAAGGAGTCAGGGCAGGATTTGAGTTAATCAGTCCAAAAGGTAAAACTTTCTTTGCTGCTCACAGACTTCAGTTTCATTGTACTAATAATGTAGCAGAATATGAGGCTTTAATTTGTGGGTTGGTCATGGAACTAAAGAAAAAGGCCAAGATTTTGTAAGTCTTTGGGGATTCTAAGTTAGTGGTTAAGCAAGTCAGAATGTAGTACTCGTGTAATGACAAGAGGATGACCAATTATAGGCATAGAGTATGGTACCTTATTGAAGGATTTGATGCCTTCAACATTTAATTGATACCCCATAATAAGAACCAAACATTAGATTCCCTTGCTTAGGTAGCCAGTACGTTGCAGCCTTTGTCTCTTTCTAGATTGAGGAAATTTATAGTGGAATTGACCTCGACACCTTCAGTACCTGACAATGTTACCAATTTCCAGGTGTTTGAACATGATAAGCATATTTTGGATTTTCTCACAAGTTCATATGTCTTTGCTTCTCATATTATTGATGAAACTGAACCTCAAGAAGCAAAGATGGATTTGGAGGGGGTGATTAATTTGAAAACTAATACTATTCCCAAAGGAATGGTGCAGCTAGAAAGAATTTTTGATTTGGATAAGGTCAAAGATCAAGAACAAGATGCCAAGAAAGAGTCCATCAGTGGAAAATGTGAAACATACAACATGGGGACCCAAGATGATATCAAGAATATCTTCATTGGAAAAGTATGTACTCCAATAGAGAGGAAATGAATAATTGATGCATTACAAACATATCAGGATGTGATAGCTTGGAGTTATGAGGACTTGAAGACATACCAAACTTTGATTATAACTCACACTATCCCTCTGAAGCCAGGAGTAAGACCCTTCAGGAAGAGGCAAAGATTGATTAATGCTTTGCTAGAGCCCATAATCCAAAAGAAAGTGCAGAAGTTGCTGTCTTCTAGAATCATATTCCTAGTTAGACACTCAACTTGGGTTGCAAACCTAGTTTCTGTGAGAATGAAGAATGGTGAAATCAGACTATGTGTGGATTTTAGGAACCTTAACAGAGCGTCAGAAAAGGAAAATTATCCATTACCTTCTCTATATGAGGTACTTCAGATTGTCAATGGGTCTCAAATGATGTCTTTCTTGGATGGCTACTCTAGATACAATCAAGTTATGGTACAGTATGAAGACAAGCATAAAACTACTTTCACCACAAAGTGGGGTACTTTCGCTTATAGTAGGATGCCTTTTAGTTTGATCAATGCAAGAGATACATTCTAGAGAGCTATTGAAATTTCTTTCAAGGATATAATCGGTAAATGCATAATTATTTATATGGATGATTTGACAATCTTTTCTAAGAAGAGAGCTGATCACATAGCTGATTTATGTAGAGTGTTTCAGAGGTGCAGAGAATTTGGCATATCCCTTAATCTAAAGAAGTGCATCTTTGGAGTTACTGAGGGAAAACTATTGGGACACATTATTTTAGAAAAAGGTATTGCTATTGACCCTAAAAAAGTGGAAGCCATACTTAAGATTCAGCCACCAACTAGCAAGAAAGAGATGAAGTCATTCTTTGGCAAAATTAATTTTGTAAGAAATTTTATCACAAGATTTGTAGAAATAGTCAAGCCATTGAATGCGATGTTGAAGTAGGAAGCTAAAGTTCAATGGAGTGCAAAATCTAAGGAAGCATTCATAGAAATCAAAAGGGCCATTGCTAAAGCTCTAGTTTTGGTGAGTCTTGATTATGATAAGCCATTTTACATATATTCATTTGCTTCTAATCACTCCTATGTCGACATGTTGACTCAAAAGTCCGATCAAGGGAATGAACACCCCATTGCATTTATGAGCACACCATTGAAAGATGCAGAACTAAGGTATTCAAGTGTGGAGAAACAAGATTATTCCTTGGTCAGAGCTGTGAAGAAATTTAGGCACTATATTCTTAGGAACAAGGTATTTGCAATAGTTCTTGATCCTGCAGTCAAGCTGTTGTTGATGCAAAATGAGCTTAGAGAACACTGAGCAAAGTGGGTGACCATGTTGCAAGAATATGATATTGAGATTCAACCCATGAAGTTAGTAAGAAGGCAAGTGCTTATGAGAACAATGGCAGAAATAGGCCCTGACCTTGTAGCCAAACATTACAATCTTGAAGATGTTTCTCCAGGGGGCTGGTATGATGATATCCTTCACTATCTCTTGACTCAATGGTGTCCTAACCATCTTAATGCAGTACAGAGAATGGAACTACATTTGAAGAGTGACAACTTCATGCTGAAGGGAGCTGTCCTATAGAAAAGGAACCATGAAGGTGTATATTTAAGATGTTTGGGACAACAGGAGGCTGAAAGAGTCATGGAAAAATTTCATTGTAGATATGGTACTGGCCATGGATTTGATCCTTCCACTACAAACTTGATTCTAAGGGCTGAATTTTATTGGCCCACATTGTTCAAGGACACACACAATCATGTTAGAACTTGCCATGTGTGTCAAGCTGCAACAACCAGGGATAAGTATGTAGCTCTTCCACTTCAACCGGTCTTTGAGGTAAAACCTTTCACACAGTGGGGAATGGACTTCATAGGTCCAATCAATCCACCTTATTTTGTGGGCCACATGTATATTCTCATTGTTACTGATTATTTCACATGATGGACAGAGGCACTTGCATGCAAACAATGTACTTCTGAAGTGGTAATTAATTTCATTGAATCAAGTATTATTAATAGCTTTGGATGTCCTTTATCTTTAGTTTGTGATAATGGTCATACATTTGCATCATTGAAATTTCCCAATTGGGCCTTTGATCATGGGATCGTAATAAAGTTTACATCCAATTAATGGTTTGGCTGAGTCTTCTAATAAAAACCTCTTAATGGTCATCCATAAGTTATTAGAGAAGAATCCCAACGATTGGCATACTCAACTTAGATTTTCTCTATGGGAAAATCGTACAAGATAGAAGACTTCATTAGGGACCTCTCCTTACCACCTTGTGTATGGCCTAGAATCTATATTTCCTATTCAATTGAGGATTCCCACTTTGCAGTTCATTAATGAATATTATGATGAAGAGAATAGGCGTGAGGCCTACCTGGCAGAGCTATTGCACCTTGAAGAAAGAAGAGATGAAGCTTTAGAAAACTTTTCCAAGCATCAGGGCATAGTTAAAAGATGGTTTGATAGGAGAGCCAAGGTAAAATCCTTTAGGATCTCTAACTTGGTTCTCTATTGGGATAAAGCACATAACCAAAAAGGGGAGCATGGTAAATTTGTTAAACTTTGGCTTGGCCCTTATCAGATTTTAGAGATCCTGGGAGATAATGATTTTCACTTGAAAACCCTCACTGGGAAAGATACCCCACTGCCTGTCAATGGGCAGTACTTGAAGCATTACTTCCAATCCTGAGCTATTTTCAACTCTTTCCCTATACATAGTTAGAATAGGTTTCTTTTTTGTTTGGTTTGCTCTGCTTCGCTTTGGTTAGAATAGGTTTCCCTTTCTACTTTCCTTTTAGTTTGCTTCTATTTTGGTTTGCTTTGTTTTTTCTCTGCTCTTGCTTTGGGGGTTTTCTTGTTTTCTTTTGGGTGTGTTGCACCTACATGGCAATCATATTATTATCTGAGGCTGTTCTAAATATTTCTTTAACAAACTTCAATCTTTTTTTCTAGAGTCTGTTGGTGAAATTCCTCTATTTTGTGTCATATGTATTAAGTGTTTTGAGTGGATAAGCTAGGGGATTAAGTTAAATTTGGAATGTATTCAGGTCTTACATTTTTACACAACTCTTTTAAAATTCCAAGGTTGCAAGGGGTCCTTATGAAGTCTACTTAGGTGAAAAATCTTATATTCTACTTTAGCACTACTGTGGTTCTCAACCCTAAGTGTGAACTTCATTGTTCACAGGTTGAAATAAAAAAGTGAAAAGAAAAGAAATATCAAAAAAAGAAAAAAAAGAAGAAAAAGGAAATATATTCAAAATCAAAAGGATGAACTCAACTTATCAGGAGTATCCAAGTATCTCTACCAGGGCTATGGATGCCTAGCTGGCAGTAGAGATATGCTTGGGGGGAATCGCAACGATAACCTCGTCAGGGATATGGACACCTGACTGGCAGCAAGACTCTATCCAAGTTTCTTTTGGAGTTAGAATCCTTATGTAGCCTAGTCAGACCAAATTTGATCCTCATTGCAACCAAGGAAAAAAAGAATGAACACATATGCACAGACTTTGACCCTAGTACAAGAATGGTTTGCTTGCCTTTGAGTTTTGAAACTTTTCCAAATTGATGACCTAATGCAAGGACTAAAACTAGAGATTCTGGATTCTTGATTCCAAGTTTTCACTGAAATTCTCTAGAGCATTTCCCCAGTGGAGTCACCATTTTTTGTGTAGTTTTTCGCACACACACCCCACTGAAAGTAGGGACCCTCTTTTGATTTCATTCCTAGTGTTTTGGCCCTTTGATCTTAAGGAATTACTTTCTTTGGCATGAACTTGAATGTTTATCTTACCTATATTGGTGATCCCACTGTGATATTGATTGAAAATCTCAAGTTTTAGACTCATTTCGGGTTTTTCACTGTTCTCGGGAAAATCCTCTCTTGGTGGAAATTCCCCAAATACTTTGAAAACCTGGTGGTGGTTGCTTTGTACTATGATTTAGAAATTCCAGGACCCCATGGAATTCTGTGTTGATTGAATTTATCCAAACATCCGTTGTCCTATTGGATTCCTAGGTTTTGGTCGAAGTTGTCTTGTCAATTGCATTAATGCTCGATTGTAAGAATTCTGCGACATGTATTTAATCAATTTTGGGGAGTTTTGTGCTATTAAGTTTTATCATTCACTTTCTATTGATCTGAGGTGCTTGATCTTGGGTGCTTGGCTGGACTTGGAGTGTTGGATTTGTGGATTCCCAGATTTGGTGGTGATATTCCTAGGCATCATCATTAGTGTTGTTGTTAGCTGGGGCACTAAATATTTTTATCTGTCATTGCTATAATTGAGATTCACTTCATCAATGGTATGTATTCATTGCCTTGCTTTCAATTCTTGAATGTTAATGATTCTTTGGTGTCTTGAGTGTGCTTGGAGTCCAAATTTTTGCATGTTTGGGCATTGAACATCTTGAAGCTAGGGTTATATGATTTTGTTAGATTAAGGATCCAAAGTGAGTTTGTGAGATTGTTTTTTAGTTTCATTATGAGGTAGATTGCTTGTGTAGGCCATAAAGAAATTTTTGAAAACCTAGCACAATGAGTAAGCTAGGCCCAAGCTTGTCCTGTATATTCATGGAAAAATTTTAGGGTTTCGAGTTTAGGGCATCACCAAATTCCTCTCAATTTACTTTAGGATAAGTCTCAAACTTAAAGATGATCTATAAGAGGTTCAAATCGATCTAGTTTCAAGCCCAAGGTCATCAAATTTGTGATTGTTTGATCAATTTGAGTGAAGCTATGAAGAAACATTGACATTCAAAATTTCAAAGTCTTCGCAGAATTCCTTAACTATTAGAATTCCCCAATTTTCCATTTTGTCTTAATTTTCCTGAAATGTGCAATAATCTAGAGTTATGCCTACTTCACAGATTTCCTTTCCCTCAGGCTTTTACCAAAATTTTCTTTGTCCCTTCATTTTCTTGGAACTTGTAGACTATTGTTAATTTTGTGGATTTCCATCCTGGGCAAAATTCTCTGAAACTTTGGTGAAAATGAAGAACCGAGAGGTAGCATGGTTTATGAGCTGGTCATTATGCATTGTATGATCAATTTGAGTTATTTAAAGATGTATCATGCTATTTATTAGTTAATGATGGTTGATTAAATGATTATTGGAGGCCTTTTGTGTTTATTTCACTGAAATCCATCTGGTTGGAAATTTTCCGAAATTCCTCTCTAGCCTAAATTCTGCGAGAGGAATGAAAGCCCGAACTTTGTGATGAACAATTCCTATGGGGTTTTAAAGAATTTTTCTCATCATGGGACTTATATTGAAGATGAATATGTCATTTGTGACCGATTAGCTTGAATTTCATGTGATCTTTATTATGGTTTCTTTGTTGGATGCAGGCTGAATCAAGTAAGGTAGTGACAAGTGGAACCAAGGGTAGAGTAATGGATCCAAGTGTAGAAGGGTCTTCTTTTTCTGAGGTAGAAAGAATTAAAATGGATATAAAGAGAAGAATCCCTAAGAGAAAGATGACTTTCATCTAGTTAGAGGTAACTGATACAAATGTTGGATTGTGGGATTATGAAGAGTTTAAGACAAGGATGGAAGCACAAAATATCCCTTTGCTAAACAAAAGGATATTGGAATTAGGGTTAGCACATGTAGCTAGATTCCCTCCTATAGTGTAGTGTTATGAGTTGGTGCTCGAATGTGTTAGAAACTATGACAGAGGTATGAAAAGGATAGTTGGTCCTCAAGGAAGAATTGTGGCAAACCTAAATCCTGTGTCTATAGCCCAAACCTTTGACATGCCCGACAGATATCATGTGGTGGGTTTTGATATGGATGTGGCAAGGAAGTTCTATGATGAATATACCATCAAGTACCAACAAGTCATCAATTCCTGGCTAGAGAAACCTAAGTCCCACTTTTCTAAGCTACCCAAGCAGCTATTCAAAGCTAAATTTAAGAAGGAATACTATGATGTTATCACCCTTCTCAATAGGGTGGTAAGGTTGAAGAGTGCAGGAGTGTTTGAAAATTGGATGTTCCATGACATTGTGAGAATGGAACAAAATGTTTATTACCATTGGGCAGGCATTATAAGTGCCATGATTCATGAACAGATGTGTAATTTCCTACAAATGAGGACCTTCACAATGACCTCCTACTTGGTTAATGTGCTTGCAAGATTCCACCCATATAAAGGACTAAGTACAAGGGGTGTGTTTGGGCAGGATGTAATTTATGAGGTCTATCCATAGTTACACCTGGGTAACACAAGCTATAGGAGGGTGAATGATGCATTCACCATGTACATCACTAGGTTGCTCCAAGGTGTAGAGCATTTAAGAATATCTAACAATGCCAAGGAGCTAATCAAAAGGTTTGGTGTTTGGTTTATACAGTTTCCCACCTTTTCATATATAAGGATAGATGGTTGTTAGGGGGCTCCATACAAACTTCCTAGGTACCCCATGGATCACATTATACTTTTGGAGGTCACAAGGTAGATATGTGATTTTGATGCAATTTTAAATAAGGATAAACATAAGATTGGATTTGGCAGTGATTTTCCTTTGAGGATAGGGAGTAGTGAGGCATGCCCTTCTATTAATTTGACCTATGCTTCTGAAGAAGAAATGAGTACTCTAGGTTTATCTTTTGATTCCAAGAGATCTAGATTTGATAGGACTAGAAAAGCACAAAAGAAGGCCAGCAGGGAATATAGTCATAAGGATGATATAGAGGACTATTGGGCCAATTGCAGTGATGAATTTGAGATCAGAAGGAATAAGTTTTCTAGGCTACCAGTTAACTTCGTATGTCTATATAATATGAAGGCCATTCCAGATCAAGTATAAGATGATGGAGATTTGATTCAGGGCCATGATTATGATGCTGTGAAGGATAAACCAGTGGGAGAAATAGACTGGCTAGAGGAAGAGAAAATAGAGTTAGAGAAAATTTTGACTCTAGTGATTAAATGTACAAAGCTATGGCTCAAGCATAAGATGTGGGAGTTGGAAAGTGAAGGTGTGCAATGTACCTATGATATAATGGGAGACTTGGAGTCTCATTCCTCTTCTAAGGAGTCAACTGAATAGGATCCTAAAGGTAAGGGCAAGGTGAGCTCTCCTTTTAAGATAGAAATTAAAGATGTTCATGTGGAGGAAGTACATGAGGTAGAAAAGAAAAGAAAGCCCATTGCAAAGAAAAGGAAACATATTTCAAGGACAAATAAATTGACAATGGATGAAGCTGAAAAGGAAGACAAAGAGGCTAGTGTCTTCCTTCCTAAGAGAAGAAGAATAGTAAGATTATCACAAAAGGAAATAGAAGCCTCTAAGGCAGGTGATGAAGTTAGCCCACCAGTAATATATGTGGAGAGCTCAGGAGAGAGAACACAAGTACACACAAGAAGATCAAGGACTCCTTCTCCCAAGGATAGTGTGCCAAGGAAGTATGCTCCTTTAGTTACCCCTATTTTAGAACAATGTGACAATATTCCTCCTTCCCATGAAGCTCACGGTGCACCAAGTGAACCAAGTGAATCCAAAGAGGTAGAGAGTCATCAAGATCTAGAAGGGGAAGAATTTCAAGAAGGTGAGCTCTATAGTGCTGAGGCAGAAATAGAGGTGTTACAATCTCCCCTGGTAACTAATGAGGATTCACCTATTAGAATTGAAGAAGATAGACCTCCTCAGAGAGAGGAAATTCTAGTTAGGCTCCATCACCGGTACATGGAGAAGAAGAGCATGATAAAGGAAAAGAAGATAAATTCAAGGAGATTTCTGAGAAACAAGATTTGAATAAAGATATACCCAGGGATCAATAGGATGAAATAGGATAGAGCAATGTACAATTGGATTCTACTATTCCAAGTTGGTTGGAAAAGGAATTAAAGAGTTAACAGATTGTTGTAGATGATACTCCTCCCAATTGGGATGAATTATTGGAAAATATTTGAAAGGGTAAAGTGAAGAAGAAAGCTAGGGTCATCTCCAAGATTGAAAGAGATGAAGCAAATAATAGGGTGGTTTATATTGCTACTCCTGCCCCTGATAAGAATAGGGATGATGTAACTAGAAGTGACTACAATGTGCAGACTATTAACCTAGGGCCTACTTCCATGGAACAAGAGATT
This sequence comes from Sequoia sempervirens, assembly GCA_007258455.2. Taxonomy (NCBI): domain Eukaryota; kingdom Viridiplantae; phylum Streptophyta; class Pinopsida; order Cupressales; family Cupressaceae; genus Sequoia; species Sequoia sempervirens. The sequence goes on along the minus strand of VDFB02358470.1, from coordinate 5,267 downwards.
GAAGAGTATGAAGGCTCTAGTGTTATGATCTTGGGTAGATTGAGGAAAGAAGTACATACTAAGCAAGAATTGAAGAAGGAAAATGATAAACTCATGAGATATCTGCAAGAGTTGATGAAACCCTTGCAATCCATCAGCTCCTCATCATCTACTTCAAGCTTCCTACCACAAGAAACAGTATCTGAATTGGAGAGAATGAAAACCACTACACATGCCACAATCAGTTGGTTACAAGGAGTGAAAACTAAAGGAGATGATGTTATTAAAGATATCCTTTCAACTGGAGGAGATGCTATGAGATTAATAGATTGGTTAAGAAATGTGTTATCTCAGGATAAGGAGGATGTGGATCTCCTGTTACAAAAGACTAAGGCCATCATAAAATATAATGTGGAAAAATTGGTAAGTGATGGAATTCTTCCTTCATCTAGAGTTGCAAAACCTTGGGAGTGGTTTGAAGTTCTACAAATAAGGAAAAAAAATTAAAGAAGGTGTATAAGCAGGGAAAACAGATTGAGGACACCTTGACTGAAATCTACAGCAAGTGCATTTCTTTCTTTGAGGTTATGATAGGGAGAAAGATATTTGTGCCAAAACATCTTAGCTTGGAGCAGCTGAGAAAATGGTGTCAAGATGTGTATTCTCCTATCAATGAAGGCCTAGTTACTGAGCATCAATTGGATGATGTAGCTACCTACATTGAAGTAATTGATAAATATCAAACTAGTAAGGTAGATTGGGATAAAATGGTAAAAAAGTCAAGAGAAGATATTAAGTCCATTGAAAAGAGAATTAATATTTTAGCTATGTCACCTGTGGCTGATTTGGATAGGGTATTTTTGATAGTGCATGATAGGATGGAGCACACTAAGGATAAAGGGGGAATTAGTTCATATAATGCTTCATCAGAATTTGTGCTTCCCCATTATTTATCTTCTCCTTCACATGCATTGGACCAGGTTATGTTGGAGATCCCAAGCCAACCTGGATGGAGTACATGCATTTAATGCATATTTTACTTTATTTTGAATTCCTCTTGGCTGACTTGTTTTGTGGCCATTTATTATTGTAAACCTTAATTGGGCCAACATATCTTGGGGGATTTCTATAAATATGGCATTTTGCCTCATTTGTAAGGGCTAGATAGTTTTGATATTTGGTTAAGTAGTAAAGGAAAAGTTAGAGTTAGGAGTTAGTATCATTTTCAAGCAAGTGCTATAACAGAAGACTGGAATTGTTGCTACTTTGGGTGATTTAATGCAAGTAAAGACATTGTGATTTGGTGCCTTTCTTGTGTTGAATTTTATCTAGCATGGTTCTTGAGATTCTATCTTTGGAAATTGCTTAAGTTTTTTTGATATATGCTAGGTTTAATATTTGATTATTTGATGATGTTTATGGTTTGATGCTTGAAGTGTTTGTAGCAATCTCTAGTCCATAATTTTTGTAGCTAACTAACTGTTGGTTGCTTTGCAAAGTTAGCCTAGACTTTTACATTCATTGTGCTAAGTTCAATTGTGAATATTTGTTCATTGCAATTGCAATAAGGTTGTTTTGGATGAGTGTTCATGATTTGAAAATCTTTAATACCTTATAAGATTTCAGATTCATCTAGGTCAAGCAAAAATAGGTTTTTGAGGGATTGGTCCATTTCAAGTGTTTATCATTTACATTGTTTTATTCAAGGGGTAAACACTTTTCACCAGAGCTATGAACCGGATACAACCATTCAACAATACCACCCCAACGGGGTTTGAAACTTGGTGCAAGAACAACAATGCCACCTATAAACCATCACACCATGCCAATACCGACATTTATCATTTACATTGTCAATCTTAGGGTTAGTGTTAAATTTAGAAGTCTCTTAAAACCCTTATCTCATTTGTTGTTTATTTTGAATCTGGGTTAGATTTAGGATTGGAAGTATCACCATATTGCTAGATTTGATAAATTTAAGGATTTAGTATTTTCTTGTAGTAAGGTCCCTCTGTGATTACCAAAATTTTCACATATTTTCTAAGCTTTTTATGCATTGTCAAGACCTGACATTAGAGACCATGGGGTTATCTCTTGAGGCTTGCTAATAGAGATTTACCTTTCAAGAGAGATAGGATCATACTTGTATCTTGTATAAGTTGTTGTGGTTCAAAAAGCACCATCAACAAGGTCCAAAATCACATAGCACATATGTGGCAAATACAATTTTGGGTGAAATGCTTTCGGATAAAACTATTAAATATTTTTTCATTGAAAAATTGAATCATGGTTCAATTTATTTGCATGGTTTTAGGAAAAATGTTTTCGATTGAAACTATCTATGTGGATGCATATGTGGTAATCTAACCCCTCTTTTGGGGAAATTCATAAAAAATTCAGCTTCAACTCTGAATTTATCCAACTAGCGACACTTTCATGAAAATTTGAAAATACCTTTTTGTAGAATTCAGAGTGTAGAATCCAAAAAAAATGATATTTTGATTAGTTTTATTATGATTTCGTAAGAATTTATTGTTGCTGAGTTTCTATTATCAAATATGAGGTTGATTAGGAATTTAAATAATATTAAAACATATTTATTTATTTTTTTAAATATACGGTGCACTGGATGAGATAATCCTCTCCAAAAGGGTATTTTTTTAATAATAAAAAAATTAGACAAAAGTTGGCATCCCATGATGAAAAATGTGACATTTTGGGGAAGTTTGACTTTAAAATGTTATTACAAAAAATATTCAATGAAAATTAATTATTTCTTTCCATGTACTAGATATTGAAGTTAGCTATTTGGAGGAAAAAACTAAGGAAAAAAATTGTTCGTTGTTTATTTTGTGACGTCCCATCAACCTTACTTTTTTTTCTAAAATTTTCAACAATTCAATATCTACTCTTAAATTTATTAAAAATATATCAATCTAATTTTTTTTTGAAAAAAATACAATCATAAACTTCATTAAGGGTTCTACTTTTCATTAGTTTATATCATTTTTAATTTAAAAATATAAAGGCCACTTTTATGTGGTCGAAGTTAGAAATTTATATTTTTGTTGGTCATTTCTTTTATAGAAGTGTAACACAAGTTTATATTAATAGAATTTTTAGAACCATCCATCATTTGGAAAAGATTAATTGGTTGAGAGATGACATATATATGATACTTCTTACCCTTATACCAAAATTTTATACACCAATATAAGATGGTATGAATCTCATAGCATGAAATCATGGAAGCCCTAAATGAACATTGTCAAAAAAAATTCCCAAGGTCACATGGAACAATATATCCAATGTACATGAACGAGCTATGATGGGAAAAGTAATTATGTATACACAACTTCTACCCACATTATCAAATCCTCTATTAATAACTTTGAATGACTATAATTTTGATGGATCTCCCTTTAGTCATTTCAAGCAAATCTTACTGCATATGTTCAAGTTAGATTCATTATTAACTAAAGGGTTTGTGCAGGATCATGGGGGGAAAATAGTGGCAATACAACAAAAAAATGCGACATGAGGAAGTGGAAATTGTGGAATTCACGTTTGACTTTTTGGTTGTCTTGGTAAAATATACATTTTGCTAAGGTAAAGATCGAAGCATAATGGATATCCATTACTAGAAGATATGTGCTTTTTAAAAAATGGATATCTAGTTATAATGGATATCCGATTTATAAATAGCAGATATCTGTTACTTGGGTTTAACAATAGATATTTTTTATATATATTGGATATCAATTATTCGAAACTTACAATTTTTTGAGACTAAGTACATGTATTTAATATAATAATATACTAGAAAGCGCACCTTGGTGTGCAATGGGTATGTCGAAGAGATGTGGAAGGTCAATTAGAAAAAAAGGTCTTTTTTAGACAGTTTTTATTACATGAGGTCGCTTGGTAGGTCACTTAGAAAATGATGTTTGTACAAAAAAGGTATCATTGGAGAAGCGATAGCTTCAAATCAACTATGCATCCTTTTATAGGGATCCAAACATGAATGAAACAAAACCTCTGAATGAGGAAGATAATTAGGCTCCATTAACATCATGCTCATGTTATGTTTGCAATAGAGAGGGAGGGAAAGATAGAGATAGAAAGTAGGAGAAATAAAGGGGGGAAAGCAAGAGAGAGAGGGAAGGCAGGGAGGGTGGAGGTTGGGGAGGGGGATGTGGGTGTTGTATCAATGAGAATATATACATGTATATGTTCATATAAGTCCATGCTATATGTCTACAAATGAAATTTGTATTTAGAAACCAAACTTGCAATTATTTCTACCAAATAAACTATTCTCAACTAATCATAAGACCCACTATGTGCACACATGCATGTAGATGTGTATTTAATGTTTAAATCAAATGGGTATTCTAAAGTAAGACACAATATCCTATAAGCCTACTAAACTATGTGTTCTCTCCTTGGCCAAGTGAGATCCACAATGTACGCAGGAGTATTTTCCCACTTACATTATATTTTTTTCAACAAGGTGTATCACCCAATCAGTATTCAGATAGGTGTCATCAATGACATCTGTAATAAGGAATCATAGTTGCAGATAATTATATCATGTCTTGAAGCAAACTACAAGTATAACACATAATCTTATGTGTATAAAGATTGTATATCTATAAATGTACATGATTTATTTATATCTATCAATATTTAAAAAGTTGTACTAATAAGAACTCTATCAAAGATGCTATGCATGCTCTAATTACAAGTCCCAATGTGCGTGCATACACAATATTCACACACACAAATCTATACATGTGAATGAAATGTATATTTAAAAATAAAAATTTGTTGGAAATTCTATCCAGTAATGAATAAAATTATAAACCATACTTCAATAAATGAAATCTAACTTATGAAACAATGGCAAGTGACTTACCTCAAGATTGTACATATAAATTTGAAGTGTGCTATTTAAGGATTTTTTTTTTTCATTGGTGCTTTATGGCAATCATATGGATGCATCTTTCTAAGAACCCTATGAATACTATTTGGGATGCAAGAAGGTAGTAGGAAGGAGATCCATAGAGATAAAGCCTTACAGTAATGTTAACTTAACCCTAAATTGAAGTATTCAAATACAACTCAAAAGTATAGGATTTGTATGTAGTCTATGGACTACTACCATACATTAATTAGAGGATGCTATTGAAGGATTGTTTTTCTCATTGGTTCTTTTTGGTATTCATATGGATGTATCTTCTTGATAACCCTATCAATATTGTTTGGGATGAAAGAAGGTAGTAGGA
>VDFB02358469.1:0-31551 GCA_007258455.2 Sequoia sempervirens | reverse complement strand
ACTTTCTTATCTTTTTCATTGCTGCACTTGTTACATTCACAGTTGTTGCCACTGATATGAACGACTTGATTCCTTTTTGAGCAGCAGTATTTGTATCTAATGGAACTAACTCCTCATGTAATTTCTTGGGCAAATGAATGGTTTATTACATCTGGCTTTTGATAAGGTTTTGAGAACCTCATCAAATGCCAAAACATTTAGTAAGACAAATCAAAGAGGAAGGGAGACTTTGTGCACCTTGAAGACATAATATAAGATAACCCTTTCGCCTTTAACATAGGTTACAAAAACTTTGTCGACTTCCAACATGGTTCGACTAACCTCTTCAGCTGTCAACAAAGTTTAGAGAACTCCTCCAAAAGCTGGCAAAAGAAACTTTGACACTTGATAACTAGACTATGAACTTGAAACTTGGAATGAGCAAAAACATAGATAGGACATGAATAATTGATTTTGAGGATCACCACAAAATCGAAGCAACAAGTTTTTTAAGTCAATTTCATTGACCTATATTTTACAAGTAATGGTTCATAAAACTTATCTCTCATAATTACAAATAGTTCACTTAGCTGTTAGCCCTCATTGCATCTAGGTGATACTCACTTGGATGAAGCATCAGAACTTCCTAGAAGATTATTCACTAGTACTACTCCATCTCAAATGGAATTAAACATAAAATTTCCCAAGATCAAGCCCACTTAACTTGCTACCACCTAATTGCATGTGAATATTCATCAACCTGTGGAAAGCTTTAAGTACTATTGTTTATCAACAAGGAAATTTTAGGATCACATCATCCCGGTGCATCTTTACACCATACAAAATACTAGAGTTTTTCAAGGTTCTAGCATATCCAATTCAATTTACACTGTTCCAAGTGGTGTAAGCCTGTAGAGACATGGCAGCATAGTCAATTCCAAAGTTTTAGACATTATTTTTCACCATTTTCTCATTGGGAATTTCTATCATATGGAAAACCATATTAATCAATCTTTTTTTTTTCACTAGGCATCAGCTAGATTTTTATTTTCAATATGCTAGGTTTAGGTGGATTGCCAAGGCCCATTTAATGGAACGAAATCCCCTTGTGGACTTCTACAAGAGGGGTCTTATTCACCAAGTGCCATCTGTTTCCATATTAATCAATCTTACCTTTTTTGCCAGGCATCAGCCAGTTTTTAATTTTTAATACTAGGTTTAGGTGGATTGCCAAGGTCCATTTAATGGAATGAAATCCCCTTGTGGACTTCTACAAGGTCTTATTCAACAAATGTCATTTGGGACCTAAAAATGCAACATTATGCGAGCTAATCTTTGTTTAATTAATCAGTAACTTCCAATGATGAGGAAGAGGAGGAAAGAAATGTAACAAAGAGGTAATTTTTATCTTTGTTCAATTATTATCAGTAATTCCAATCACAAGGAAGAGGAAGGTTTAATAGCAAAGAGGTAATCTAATTCATTTTGGAATAGAGTGCTGGGAAAGAACAGCAGCAACCATGCTATTCATGCACGGACAAGGGCCACTATTCTTACATGGGTTAAACCCCAATTTTCGGTCAGAGGGTAAAGGCAATTAATATATATATTTAGTTTATGTCTAGTCTTGAAAGCTTGTTTCATAACAAAGTAACAAACCGCATTGAGTATATATATTCATAATTAACTATTAATTTTAGAAGCTTCTAATTAATAATTAAATAAAATGTTATTCTGAATTTCAATAGTTGTTTCAAATATAAATATTTATATTTGTTGTCCATGGGACTACTGTTGAGTTAAACGTAAGGGGCACATACTAAGATGAGATCCAAGTCCAATATAAAATATTGAGTTATCAACTGTGGTGGTTGTGTACTCACTAGAGCTACTACGTAATCTGTACTTTTGCTATCAATTTTTTTTTCAGCAAAAATTAATTGTATTTCTTACCTTATGAACTAAAAAGAATGGCCGCTTATTCTATATACTTAAATTAAAGATAATTACATTCTTAAAGTTTTTCTGTTCTAGAGTATATAGTTCTCGAATACCTGCAACTCTCAGAAGATAAAAAACTGACAAGCTCATTACTGTCTGAGACTGTGAGCAGATCAAAAGTTGCCGCTCAGGAGATTGAGGAAGATGAAGATCAACTCCGAAGGATTGCAATGGACCTTTTGGAAAATGAATTGGCACATCAACATTTTGAACCAGGTGGGAATGAGAGCTTGATTACATCAATGCTTCTGTTGCTCAAGGAAGAAAATCTGACTGAGAAGCAGGTTGTTGACAATTGTATAACTTTTTTACTTGTTGGGCACGAAACTACTGCCATCCTCCTTACATGGACTGCATATCTCTTATCTGTTCATCCAAATTGGCAAGAAAAAGCCCGGATTGAAGCTGCAGAGTTGTGGCAGAAGGATGATGCATTGACCTTGCTAGATTTAGGACATTTGAAGACCCTGAATATGATATTATTGGAGTCACTTCGCATGTATCCCCCACAACCTTTAATTGGTAGATCTTGCATCAAAGAAAATTCTGTGGGAGAGATTCTGATCCCAGAGAAACTTGAGGTTGTCATGCCTATTCCTGCCCTCCATTATTCCAAGGAGTATTGGGGTGATGATCCTGAGGAATTCAGGCCTGAAAGATTTGCCAATGGATTGGGTCGTGCTTGTAAGAATCCATTTGCTTTCTTACCCTTTGGCACAGGTCCAAGAACATGTATTGGCCAATCCTTTGCCTTTGCGGAGGCAAGACTTGTTATGGCAATGATGCTGTATAATTTTTCTTGGAAGATAAGTCCCCATTATAGGCATTGCCCTGATATCATAAGCTTGACACTACGTCCAAGTTTTGGCATGCCAATTATAATGGAAAAATTGAATGTTCATGAAGTTTACAGCAGTTTGAGTGGTTAGTATGGGCACTTACCATCCCATTATCACTGTTCTAATCTTGTAGACATGTTGCTAAATTTCTACTGAAGATCTCTTATGTTGCAGACAGGTCACTACATAATTTTTTCATCAACGAAAAATTTGTTCAAAACAAAAGATACTGTAAGTAGTCACTATGTATCATATATTGAGGTCCATGTACAGATTCAAGATCTTCTTGTCAAATTTGTATGAGAATTTTGACCTTGTACATATTGCAGACCTTCGGATACATTGTACTTTTTACAAATTAAATCTGTCAAAAAATGCAAAGGGAAAACTTCCCATACTCTTTTTGAGTTCCCTTAACTGAATTTTTTTTCCAGTATCTATCCGTTAATAACGTTTTGATTTCTTATTCAACCATTTACAATTGATTGACAAAAGATAGATATCATATCTTTCATAGTAGACCATAGTTTTCTGGGAACTCTAGGTTATATATGTGACCATGAGTGCCGCTTTTTAACACTAAAAAAAGCTATTATCCAAAATGCCACTTTAAATTCGCTTTTACAAACTCCTCCTTTGGCTCTAGAAAAAAATAATCTTAATGTAAATGATGGAAACTATGGGGGAATTCATTAGTATGGATAGTTCATCCAGAAACATAGTAATCTTCATAAGCCACGATTTGTGTTCAAGGTAATCATGCTAAAGGTCTAATCTAGGTGGTTAGAATAAATTCAGCCTCGGGTATTTGGAGACAAGAAATAGATTGACTATTTGCCCATTAGATATTTCAAATACAGGAAGATTGGACATAAAGAAAGAGTTTGTGGGAAATAAGATTGGAAAATGGCAAATTGCATAGAGGATAGTAGGAAGATGGCAAGTAATGAAAATAAAGATATCGAGGATATGGAAACCAAAAGAAGTACAATCAAAGAAGTAGGAGGGATTTTATTAGAGAAACCATGGAAAATTTTAAGATAAATAAAGGTTTGTCTCCTCATGTCTGCATAACTAAAGCATTCTAAAATAATTCATTTCTCATGCATCATCATAATAATGCATTATCCTCATTCCATTCATTATCATGTTTCTTATATCCATATTTTGACTTTTCTCCATTTTTCCTCTATCTTTATTTCATCATTTTCTATCTTCTATCTGATTTATTTTCATCACGTATCATCGTTTGAGAGTTCACCCATGCAATGTTTGCATGAATAACCTCTTGCATCCCACTAATTAATTAATTTACCATTACTTCTTCTACCCAATTGGGGCATATCATCACTTTCTTTATCTCTTATGATTCTTTATTCTTAGCTACTTTTCATTAATTATCCATTAATCATCATTAATTTTTCACATTATTATCTCATTATTAATTATTATCATTATCCATTTAAATGAGTTAATAAATTCATAATTATCCTCCCACAAGTTAACTATGTCATCAAAATAGAAATTTCTCTCACTAATTTCAATTAACTCATCCACATCTTCAAGCTAACTCCGATCCTTGATCAAATATCCTCCATCCATTTGATCTTCCAAAAGTATGTAAATTCATCCTTTCAATCATCATTCTCATCTTGAATCTTTTATGCAAATAATCTATCATTTTTATCATTCAATTTTTTTTTAATGTTATGTTGTTAAGTTGAGCATCTTATCATCATCTTGAGCAAATCATTTTTGTGTGCTCAATCTGAGGTTTTAAATTAAACTTAAAATTAAGATTTAATTTTTGTGTTTTAATTCTTATTTTATGTTTCATTTTTTTATTGCTCAAGTATCTCCCAATACTATTATCTCAATGTTTTGCTATTGTTGTGTAAATATTCACACTAATATCATTTCTTGGAAGCTTGTTTTATGACTTGTATGAATAGACTTGTTTTAAGAGCACTTTGAGGGTCTTATACAAGCACACTTATTTCCTTTGTGTGCAGCTAAGTGTTAAGATGCTATGTGCAAGCATCACAAAATGGAGTTCTCAAAAATGCAAGTTAAAACTAAACTTGAACATGTAAGTATAATTTAGTATCATAAAATTTGATATTTTTTTGTTTGTGAAGATAGTTGATCACTTTGTGCATGCCAGCTATAACATTGACTCAAGAACTATAATAGATATTTAAAATATGTTTATTTAAAAACTGTTGAGAGAAGTCTTGAGTTATTTTATTTTAGTTTACAACTATTTAACAGTTATTTTATTTTAAAGTACATAATCACAACATCATGATTTGTGTCTTGTTGCCACTATGGTACACCTCTCAATGCAATTAACAACCAAAAAAATTAGAAAGTGCCAACAACATAATAAAAAAATAATGGTGATAAAATTATGACATTAAAGGTATCAATAACTAGAATTGTAGTTTTTGGGGACTTGTGCATTTTGACTCATGTTAAGATGATTACATTAATAATATTTTTCCTCATTTATGTTAATAATAATTAAAAGATGAGAGGACTCACCTAACACACAAACACCTTTAAATATTTGTTAATAGAGGAAAGATTGGTAGATATAATTCATTATTTTAGCTTTTCACTTATTTCCTATTGAAAGGAAGAATAAAACCCCTTTTACATAAATATAGAGTAAATAAATAACATAAGCATTTAGAATGTATTCTAGATTAAAAGAGTTAAGGATACAATAAATGTATTCAATGAAATGTTTTGAAATATTAAATAATAAAATAATGATGTTTAGGTGGAAATATTATGACTAATGACATAATATGATTTGTCAACTATGTAGGTATATCATTGATGATTAAACAAATGCTTTAAAAATTAGTAAATGTTCTAGTTGTCACCTTGGGTCACTTCTATGACTATGGAATCAATCCTTTCAATGCATATTTAAAATCTATCTCACAAAATTGATCTAGAACTTCATCTAATATCTACAAGCTTTTGGAATGCAACTTCATCCCTCCTTGATGTCCTTAGTTTTCCCTTGCTTAAAACTAAAGTTTGGTGTTTACTAGTTTACATTTGGGAAGGTAATTGCTTCCCAAATGCCAAACAATATAAAGATGTCAATTTAATCATCATATAATAGATCAAGGACAACACTCTAAACATACAAGATGCCCTAGATGTTTGTGCGATGCAGATTTTTGGATAAATGCTCCTTGATAATGCATGCAAATAATAATGACAATCTAAAAATGAGATCTAGCATGTAACTATTAGATCTAGATAACAATATTGAAATGATCTAAAATGAATTAGGGTTACCTATTAAATACAACACTAAAGGTTAAATGAAATGCTTCCTTCCTTAGATTGACACACAATAGTCACAAAGAGAGGTAAAGTGGATCCCAAACTTGAATTTAAATTTTAAAAATTAGGAGGTTATTTATGCAACTATAGATCTCACTAAAGATTGAAACAAATAAAACTCAAGATGCATACCCCTCTCAACTAAAAATGTATCATTTATAAGTTTATTATTACATAAAAATTAATCAAACTAAAATAAATTTAAAACAAAATACAAAATACAAAATATACAATATTTTCACCATTATATCAATTAATAAAACTTTTATATCATATAGGGGTTCATCCCATAGTACGCTGGTTAAGTGGTGGCATTGTTGTGGTGATCACCAAAATTCAAGTTTTTGTTGGGCTACTTACAGTCCCTTATTTTTGACCTCTCTGTTCATAATTCAATCTAAAAAAGTATTTATGAATTTAAAAAAAATCATATAATGATTATTAAAATGAGATTAAAGAAATTAGATAAAACCCAACAAATAACTCATCAAATAAATAAAGTACTTGTTTGTGGGGTTCTCAACTCTTTCCATTTCAACCATTGAAATGGAAGCATTCTCTGCATTCCTGAAATAAAGTGACTCAAAAGTTGAAAGCCCACCACTTAATATCCACTCTATATGTTTGATGGGTCACACTAAAAACACCCTACCTAAGGCATTTCCTCTCTGAAAGGGAACGAGCTAATTATTAAAATCGACGGTTGAGAATGTCTCGAGAGATGGCAGATAATGGAAAGAAACCCGACCGTTCGTTTTATTCTTCCTCTTCCTTTCTATGTCTCCCTGCAAATATTTGTCATCATCAGAAAAGCTCATTTATGGTTTAATCATGTTTCCCGCATGAAATAATTCGAATTGATTCTCTTTAAAGACTCCCAAAAATTAGAAATTCGTTAACTCCCTCCCATGCGTTCCATGTTTCTTACAATCACTAATTAACTCCCAGGGCTTAAATTTGATGGTGGTATGGCCGTATTTAGTCATTTTAGCTGTAAAATACAATTAAAATTTTAGGAAGACTGTATCACTTGAAAGGCAAAATTTTAATTTAACTGTCAAAATTTCTATGTAATTATTTCCATATATGTTTTTTCAATCTACATATATTTTTCTTAAAATACATAACCTTTAATATTTGAAAGGCAACTTCAAATAAATGACCATCACCAAAAAATTGCTTGACAAGCAGGGTCGACCGTCAAATTTAAGCCCCTGCAGTCCCCTCCCATGCGGTCCATGTTTCTTACAATCACTAAGCCTAATTATATCTTTGCCCACGTATCAATTATATTTATTTCTTTTTAAAAAAAAAAAAAAAAAAAAGACAATGATCTAATATGGAAAACCATTTTATTTAACTCCCTCCTTTTCCCTTTTGTTTTTAAAGTTATTTGGAATTCATGATTTTTGAAAATTGAATTAAATATAATGTTTTCTTTTTTATAAAATTTATTTATACTAATATTTAAATATGTATTTGTTTGTTTGTTTGTTTGTTTGTTTGTTTTTTAAACAAGAGGTGTTTCGGCCACTCAGCAATCCTTACTTTGTTTGTTTAAATATTAAGATTATTAGGAGAAATGAATTATCACATAAAAATAACAAGAAATACAAATATTTATTTATTATGGATATAAGGTGTAGAAAGCATATCATATATACAAGAATATTAGTCATTGATATCATTTTCAAATTGACAAATGAATATATATATTTAATATTCATTTATATTTATTATTTAATTATATCTTTATTGTTTATATAAAAATTATATATTGTAATTTAATTATATTTATTATTGTATATTATATTTTATGTAATAAATATTAAAATATATATTGTATGTAAATTTTTAAATTAAATACTATTTAAATTAATTTAAAGAGATCTAACAACTTAATTATTTTCTAGAGAGATGAAGTGAGAAATAGGGGTAAGAAGAAAGAAATAGAAAGGAAGAGGAAGAGGAAGAGAGAGAATTTATGTATATTTATAATATACTTAAAATATAGAATATAGAATATATTTATTATTATATAGTATATTTAATATAATACTAATTACAAAATATAGTTTTAAAATTGTATCATATTACTATTAAATATTAATCTATATAATATATGCAAGATCTATTTTATTTATTTCTTTAAAAAAATTGAATTATTCAATTAAAGTAGAAACTTAACAATTTGGATAATGTTTATGTCTCTTTTTATTTTTTTTAAATAAATAAATATTATTAACTCTCTTTGCTGTTTCTTTTGTTTTGATAAGATAAATTGTGGCTTAAGGTTTTAAAATAATTATTGTGTTGTTTTAAAAAAAAAAAATTCAAAATATTACATTTAAATGTCTATTGTTTTTTATTTTTATTTCACTCATTGTGCTAGCCTCCTATAGGCACCGTGTTACCATTGTAGGGTTACGCCTCTCAGCATAATAAAATCATAATATTTATATAAAATATTATATTTAACATATATTTAGGTTATTTAATTATCTTTATTTTATATAGATCTATATTATGGTTGCATTTATTATTATATTAGATTCAATATAATATATAATATATAATTCATCTAATAGCTTAAACTTTACATGGGTTGAGAGGGAGGGAGAGAAGGATGGAGAGAGGGTGGAGGAATAAAGAAGGAAAGAGAAGGAGAGAGGGAGAGCAGAGTAGAGTGAGAATGAGAGAGATGGGGAGAGAGAGAAGGGAGTGAGGGGTGAAGTGAGAGAGATAGAGAGAGAGTGTGTAAAGGGACATGGAGAGAGATTTGAATGATATTTATAGATATTTTGTTCTAATATTATATTATAAAATTTAATATTTAGATTATAAATATTATATATTATATATTTATATATTTATTACTAAAATATATTTACTTTATATAAATTATAAATATAAATATGTTATTATATGGTATATTTTATATAATATAAATTACTAAATATAGTTCTAAAATTACACTATAGTATAAAAGTGTATATTTATTTAAAATATTATATATATAACATTTATATATATGTTATATTCAATTATATATTTATGTTATATATAAAATCTATATTATAGTTTTAATTATATATTATATTCAATATAATATAAATTATTAGATATAAATATAAGTGATAGAGACATGTTGCAAGGACTTCTCCATGAAGAAAATAGTTCTTTGCTCTAACTATCTTGCTAGGAAGCAACACCAAACTCCTTTTCTTTCTCCAAAAGCACAAGTCTTTGTTCCTTTGGATTTGGTTGAGAGGTAAAGAGAAAGAGATGGATAGAGAGAGATGTAGAGGGTTTTTGTTTACATTCCAAGGATGTTGCAACTTAGGAGACTATATTTTAAACATTAAATAATAAATAAAGTTAATGTAAGTGGATGAGCAATAAATTTAAAGCAAGCACTTATCCATTGAGATATTTGTCACATGGTTGTATGCAAAAAGGAAAAATAAATCACTAATTGACATTCCATAATTCTTCATCATACCCATTACACACCAATATGTAATTGCTAGTTATTACTCTTGTAACCACTAAGATGTAATTTTTAATATGTGGAAGTTGAAGATCTGTGGGATGTTTTTGATGATAATGTTTCAAGGCTTACATATGCTACTCTAGCTACTTGATATGATGTTATGGACCATAAAGCAAGGGGTCTAATCGAAATATTCTTGGAAAAGTATGTTTTAATTAATATCCACGAAGAGTCCTCTACAAATAAACTATGGAAGAAATTTGATCAGATATATCAAGCCAAATATTTAGTGAACAATATTTTCTTTAGGAAGAAATTATATTCCTTAATATTGGAGGAGGGTGGATGAATTACAAGTCCCACCTAGAAGCATTCAATATGTTAGTGGCTCAACTGACATCAATTAGTGTAAAATAGATGAGCAGGAGAGATGTCAGATCTTTCTTTGTTTTTTTCTTGTTTTGTGGGATTCACTCATTATGGCTATTGGAAGTACTTCTATTGTCTTGAAAGTTGAATATGTTGTGGGTTCATTTCTTTCGAAAAAGATGGGGAGGAAGGTATCCATCAATGTCAAAGTGGCCAGGTAAATGTTCATGGAAGATCTAAGGAAAAAGGAAAGAAGAGCGAAAAGCATGATAAATCCAAGTTTAAGGGGAGATCTAAATCTCTTAGAAATTCCAAAGATATTTGTTGGAACTATGGTAAGCCTAGACACTTCTATAAGGAGTGCAAAGAAGAAACTCGACTCTAGTTCTTAGTCCAAGAAAGAAGATGGTGATGTGTTTATTATAGCTTTGGCCACTTGTGCAAGTAATAATGCATGGATAATTGACTTAGGTGCATCTTTCCATATGACCTCTAGTAGAGATTGGTTTTTTTCTAGTATGAAGAATTTGATGAAAGTAATGTATACTTGAGTGATGATTCTTATTTAAATATTGTTGGCCATGGTAAAGTTAGAACTAGGTTTCCTAATGGTAAAATAAAAGGGATTAATGGTGTGTTGCATATCCCAGGATTAGCACAAAATTTATTGTCTATTCAAGAAAGTTAATAAATACTAGTGTGCAAATAGTCTTTTCTGATGTAAGGTGCAATATGGTTAGAGGTGTTACTTGGTGATCGCTAGAGGTGTCAAATTTGACACATTGTATAAGCTTGATGCATATACTCTTGAGTATAATAGCACTTCTATGAAAAATAAGATTGTGGCTACTTTGTTGGAAAAGATGAGGTTTCATCTTCAATAGATGGTCATGGGTTCTTAGTACCCAAGGGTGCTCTTTCTTCTTAATCAAAATTACCGTAGAGACAACTATGTTATAGCACCAAATACTTGGTTGGATATTGGAGAAAAGGATCTAAGGACGGGTCTTGAAAAATAAAAAACTTGTTGAAGGGTTGACTGATTGCAATCTCAATTTTAATTTTTGTGAGCATTGTATGGGGGTTTCTAATGTGTGTGACCTTTCTCCTTTCTTGAAATGGTATTAGAGCTTCTACCTCAACTATAAAGGACCAACTCACTCCTTGTGCAAGTGTATCTCTAGTAGCCAATTTGAGAAATTGAATCCCCCAATTTGCTTGTTGTTTCCTTATCATGTCATTTTGTCCCATTGTCAAGATTGTAAATAGGAACCAAGGATCATAAAGGATAGGGGAGATCAACAACCAAACCTTAAAGCAAGGGTAAAATCCAAGCTCAATCATAATATCATTTAGAATTTCTTGAAGTACCCTCAACCATCATGGCTTTATCAAATATTGAAAACCAATCTTGATAACCTCCTTTAATTCCCCTACATTGAGGATACACTTATATATGATTTATTAAAATTAATTTTAAGTAAATTTCATCAACCTATATTTAATTACGTTGTGAGGCATTCTACATGGCAACAAGGAATCCCATGTCATGACAATGTACATAAAAACCTACCTTAAATTGATAGTCATTTACATGCCAAATGATTAATATTTAAAAATAAACATAATATTAACTATGCCATAATAAACATAACATAAATAATTCTATATTAAAATATATTATATTTATTATATTTGAATTAATTTTCATTGAATTGTTTATAATTGCTTACATATGTTGTATTATTTGTTTTATTACTATAGAAAAATAAAAAAGCTTTTGAAATAAAGGTTGAAGTAGATAATTTATTAAAATGAAAATGAAAATAAAAATAATTGTTGAATAAAATTATAAGTTACTTACAAAAGTAAAATAACTCTTCAAATAAAATTAAAAATAAAAATAAAGTAAACAATGCAGATAAAATAAAATATAGTTTTAAGTAAAACTAGTATAATAGTATATATATCTTAAATATTAATCTATATAATATAGTCGAAATATATCATTTTAGAGATCCATTTTATTTATTTCTTTAAAAAAATTGAATTATTCTGAAATTAAAGTAGAAACTTAACAATTTGAATAATGTTTTGGATAAGGATAAGAAAATGATGGTTGATTTTTTTAAATAAATATATCTAATATGTCTCTTTCTTTTTAATTTTCTTAAATAAATAAATATTATTAACTCTCTTTACTTTTTTGTTTTCTTTTGTTTTTGATAAGATAAACTATGGCCATAGATTTTTTTAAATAAATAAAATATTGTTAAATGTCTTAAATTCATCTATATAAAAAAATGCTTTTGAGTTGTTTTGTTTATTTAAGAATTATTTTATTTCACTTTAAAATTATTTTACGGTGTCATTGTAGGGTTACGCCTCCAGTGTAATAAATATCTTAAATTCATCTATCTAAAAAATGCTTTTGAGTTGTTTGTAAATGTTTTCATTTCTCTTCAATTTTATTGGCTAATTTTTTAGGGCATTTTTCTCCCACAAAACTATAGGGGAGAGGGGCCCATAATGGAGCAGGGTCCAATAGTGGGGATAGAAGTAGTCCTCAGTGGGTCCCATAGTGGAACACTTTAATATCCAATTGCAAAACACTTTTTGTATCATAAAGAGGTATGCAAAGTGACAAATCATGTGATGCCACATCACAGTACCAAGTGAAACTTATGATTTAGTGCACCACTATCGGTCTCAACTTTTTTTGGGGCCTTTTTGGATATCTCAACAAAAAGCATGTTGATGTGGCATCATACTTGATGATGTAGCCCTAAAACGAAATATATAAGCACATGAATTGTCAAATAAACTGTTTTACAAAATTGGGAGTGATTTAGAGAACACGTAGAGTTTTTGAGAAAGCAGGGTTGGTGCTCCACTTCCTATAGAGCCCCTCTCCCTAATAAAAAAATATTTAATAGTGTTCAGAAAATTTTGTGAAAACAAGAAATCACAACAATCTACAATAAGCTAAAACAAATGAAACTTGCAGTGAGAGGGCAATGTTACTATTTTTTAGAAATTTTTTTTAGGAATTTTTTGCCATGAAGATATTAACTTTTTATTTCACTCCTCTAACAAAAAAATGCTTAACTAATTTTTCAAATATCATTGACTAAAAAAACCAAAGATTCAGATATAACATTTTAATTTTATAAAAATTGACTTTTTTGTGACAATTTATTAAGCCACTAGTTAAATGTTTGGTATGTTGAATGCAATGATTAAACATTATAATTTCAATATTTTAAAAGCTTTATTAGAAGCCAAAGTGGAATGCATGAGAATCTTGGATGTGAAAATAATTCTCATAAAGATATAAGATTAATTGCATAAATTTTGGTTAGTTAAATGTTTTTTCTGCACCTCTGCTAGTTATATTTTTCTTCGGCCTCATGCATATCAATATCCATACCAATACCAACTCAATTTATATAAATTTATATATGATTTTAGGAGAGATTTGATTTTAGGGAGAAAAACTAGAGGATTCTCCTTCCATTTCAAACAGTACATAAAAACATTAATGAAGGTAGTTTTTTTTTTCTAAACATGATAACCTAAATAAACTCACTTAATCTTCATTTGCGATTTGATGGCAGTTGTGTCAATGAACTTACTCAATCTTCATCTTTTTCAAATTTTTTCCTCCCATAATTTGTTATTTTTACTTTTTCGGTTTTCTTATGCATTGATGCGAGTTGGAGCAATGGCGTCCACTCAGGTACATGGTTGTTTTCAATTTTCCTTGGTATCTGTTAGATGGTGTCAGTTCTTGTATGTAAATTCCTGACAGTGTAATTCTATATGTCTATTTGTTGGAGAAGCCACCACATTTTCTAGATTGAATTGTGATGGCTTGCATTACAGGAACTCAACTTTTCCTTCAAGGATTACTTAAGAGGTTGTTCAACTTCAAGAAGGACAAGGACGGCTACTGGAAATGGTTTGCTAGAAATCTTGCTTCTGGTGGTGCGGCTGGTTCATCATCTCTTCTTTTTGTTTATTCCTTGGACTATGCTCGAACAAGGCTCGCTTGGGCAAGAGGAAAGGAAAATCACAAGTTTGAAGGGTTTATTTTGTATGAAGTAGAAATTCGTCTACCCTTTAATTAAGTATGAAACAAATTCAAATTTCTCCCATTTTGATTAGAGAAAAGATTATGTAACGAAATAAAAGGAAGAATAATAATTTATAATAATTTTTGTCATGAACAGATTAACTAATTTTTTCATTGTTAGTAGATAAATTTTGTAGGAAATAATCCCTCGATAAATAAATAATTACCAAAACTTCAAAATAAATGCCATCAATTTTCTTTTTTTGATGCATACACTACATAAAATAAGTTTGGTTTGCGTACTTAAAATCTTTAACATTTAATTTTTAATTACAATTTATGCTATAATTATATAATATAAGTTTAGATTTTTGAAGATTATGTTGTATATAGTTCAAATGTTTACATAAAATAATTTAATTTTTATAAATAAATTTTTTAATAAATTTATAAAATAATTTTGTTTTTTAATATTTCATTTTTTTAATAACAACATATTAGTTAAAATGTTTAAAATAAAAAATATATTTTCATATAATTATAGGTTGGATTTTGAAGATTATTTTTTACATAATTAAAATGTTTAAAATAAAATAAAATAATTTTTTAATATTTATTTTTTTATAAATTTATAGAATATTTTTTGAAAATATATATTTTTAATTTAAATGTTTTAAAGATTTTACAAAGTTCAAAATAAAAAATATATATTTCAATTCATACTGTTAATTATATAATATTAGTTGGATTGCATATTTGAAAATAAAAAGTATAAATTAAAGACTTGCAAATCACTAATATATATTTTCATAGATATATAAATAAATATAAATTAAAGTAAATATGAATGATCTATTAAAATGCTCTTTTTATCAAAATACCACTCAATATAAATAAGTACCATAAGTGTGTTTGAAATAAGTACTATGACATTAAGTCACTATTTAAAAATAAAAATTTAATCTTGCTAGATGTGCCTTAAATTTCTTAAAACAATTTGTAAAACATCATTCCTGTTTAGGATTTCTTATAATCATAATATTTATAGTTTTTTGGTTGGCCTTGGACTCATTTTAATCTTGTTAGATATGCTTTTGAAAATTACTAAAAAAAACTGCTAAACATTATTGCTAAAACTTAGCAAACACAACAAATTAAAACAAAACTATTCTAAAACTTTTTATGTTCTTAGGAGTTTTATTTTAGAATTATTTTATTTTATTTTAAATTATTTAAGAATCATTTTATTTTATGTATATTGTGAATAGTTATTTTTTATGATTTTTTTTATTTTACATGAGTTATTTTATTTACTTTAAGAATTATTTTATTTTACTTTAAAATTATTTAAGAATTATTTTATTTTATTTCCATTGTCTACTTTATTTTATTCGAGCAACAAATTTTATTTACTTAAGAGTTACTTTATTTACATAAGAGTTTTTTGTCTAAATTAATATAAAAATTGTTCCCATGAACTACATAAGGAGCTTTGAAACACTTGGATTCTAGTAACCAACTAGTTCATTGGATCTATTCCTAAAAATATAATATTTCTTTTAAATATTCAAAGATACAACTAAACCCTCCTTAGGAGTAGTCACACAACCCAAAAATCGCAAGCCATGTGCAATACAAAATAAAAACTCAAAATAGTAATAATTATACCATTTTATTAATGATGTCATTCTCTTGTAATTGTGTATACACATGCTTGAAAACCTAAATACCTCACAAACCTATTGGTTTAGACTATCTATCCATATGAGAGGGAGGGAAAATTACCTCAACGCTCCTTACAAAAGTGTCAAGTTATTGTTTTGTTAACACCATGCACATGGAGGGGGATTAATTTCCTAGGCCCCCATCATTCCCAAAACTATTAACACAATTTTTGCATGTCTTATTATTAACATGTAGAGGGATATCTTCAATGTCATCCTCTAACATCTCACAAAAACAGATTGGTATATTAAAATCATTAACATAAAGTTTTGTCTTAAGTTTGTTGGCTAACTTCATAATGGTTCAATGCAATTGACAAATGTTGTCATATAGTCCATTAAAGTGGTTCAATTGATAGTTGAAAAATGCCTTGATTTGATGTTCCACTTGAGCAATATCCTTGTGTAGCAAATATGTGCTCATGACCATCAATACCATCTTTGCACTACTTAAGGATTATTTGTGTAGTGTCAAATACATTATGATTACCCAACACTTGATTTAGGTCTAAAAGGATTGGACATCACCTCCTTGATTCCTACACATGGAGAGGCATTTGCCTCCTTTTCCATCTTCCAAAGATGGATCACCCACAACCTCAATTTAGGATTGACTATCTCCCCTTCTAGATAGTCTATGAAACTCCCTAACATATCTTTCCCTCCTAGTTGATCCTTTCTCCTTCGATCATCAACAATAGAGCTATCACATTTCTTTGCCTCTTTCTACTTCTCCTTGTTACTACCATAGGAAGAAGCTATCTTTCCCCTCTACATCCTTCCACATCTAAAACTTGCAACAACAACCATAAACCAAAGTGTGGGAGCTAAATATTTCCAAACCCTTCATTATGCTGCATTAAACATCTTCTCTCACATTTTGAATGATTACATTGTTTAACCTTTGTTGTATATATTCCCATCTCAATTAATAATCACTTCATGTCTTTCTAAACCATCATTTGTTCACCTTCTTGCACTTCATTTGCCCTCACACGTGCCTCTTGTCATTTCTCTCTACCCATTTTTAATCCAAGTCTCTTATTAGAACATTTACTTCAAATTTATTTTATTACATTGAGAGGCATAACCCTACAATGACAACACTATAGGAGCTCAACAAAACTATGCAAACAAAAACAAAAAACCTAAAAAATAAAAAAGTCAACATTTCAAAGTTTGAAATGATTAGTTTTGATTTTTTTAAATAACTATATTAGATGCACAATGGCCTTTTACATAGGCCACAAGCCTATATAATGGGGTGTGGTTCATTACATAGGTTGTGAGCCTATGTAATGGGCCACAACCATTACACAGGCTATGTGTAAAAGGGCCATAAGCCCTTAAATTATTATTTTTTAACTTTTACTTTTTTAATCTTTTTGGCTGAACTGGTCGCTCTCTGGAGTTTTCTGTATTTACTGTGATATCCTTATATTTAATACAAAAAAAAAATTTATTTACTAAATAAGAATTAGTAATATAAAATTTATTAAATATGTAATTTATTTAAAAGTTAGTAATTAAATTAATATTATAATATCTAGCAAACAAAATCAAATTAATTATAATAATAAAAGAATAATAATATTTTACTAATTATTTTAATACAAACTTATTAATATAAAAATAATAAGAATAATGTTATAATAATATTACTATAATATTTCTAATATTAATAATATAAACAATATAAATATATTAATTAAAATATATTAAGAATTTTTCATATATAAAATAATACTACTATTAATAATAATATAATATTACTATTTAATAATTTAGTATATATATAATTTCTAATATATCAAAATCTACAATGTATATCAATTATTTTAATGTTTTTGTATATAAATAAAAATGATTTATTTAGTCAAAATAGAAAAGGGTTAGGGTTAGGGACCAAGTTGCCTTGTTACACACTGGGGTTAGAGGGTTAGGTTAGGCTAGCTTTGGAGGTTAGTGGTAAAGAGTTAAAGGATTAGGAGTTGGATTGGGAATTTTTAATCCCAATGTTAGTGTTATCTGTGAAATTGCACCCATATCAAGTTCTGCTTGAGAACGATACTTCAAAAGCTATGGAAACTTTCGGGTTGCGGCCAGGTCACCTAAAAGAGGCAGCCCAGAGAGCCCGGCACCCTTGTGTTGGTATACTAACAGGTCTTTGTAAGGAAAAGGAGAAGAAGGTGCATGAAAAGAAACTAAACATGGTGATACACGATTACTTGGAGCCCAGGCTTCGGGTCATGCACTTGTACCACAATGACCTAAGAAACAACTTGCAGCTTTGTTTCTATGTGCTTTGCGCAGAGATGTTTTATAAAGGGCTTAGGTTGCGGTCACATCGATGCTTGAGGCTGGGAGGAAAGACTTCATGGCTGAAACACCTTTGCAATTTTGACCTGATTATAACGCAAACATCACTTCTGCTGCCAGGTCAAAACCATGGGGGCAGTCGGGAAGCGATACTTATCTCACAATAGCCGGATCAAATCGTGAGAAAATACGCAATATTTAGCTGGCCTTTCAGAGACAAAAATACTCCGATTCGGTGTTATGCCAGGTTTGGCATTTTATGTCGGTAGAAGGTTACAAAAGGCCCAGGTCGCTTCCGGGATCAAAAGTGCCAAGGTCTTGAAAATTCCAATCAAAGGAAGCTCCTTTTAAAGAGGCCAAAAATACATATATACAACCGGCAACAAAATCAGAAATTAGCCGACTCTACGGGTTTTACAAAAATGGTCAGTTTAACGGAACGCCGCGTGCATTTCGAATCTTTTGGAGTGAAGTTATCTTGCATTAAGCCAGCCATCCTACGTGTCCATGGGTGAAGGTCCGGCTCGGGGATGGCCAGCGCAGAATCTTTGCAACCATCGCATTAACTTATGGCCCCTGTGTCTGACCTCGAGACTTCTTTGAAGAGCTGCCTTGAATGTCCTAAAGCACTAGTCATTAATGTCGATCCACTTTTGCCAACCGACATCCCAGTTGTCCTTGCGGTCTCTTCCTTTTTGCTCTCCTTTCTCTAGATCCTTCTACAAGTTGGCCCCCTTAAGAGATAACATCTGACTTTCATGTTAGATCTGAATGCCATTGTTCACTGAGCCGATCATCATGTTTGATCACAGAGTAGATCCATCCCGCATACAGTCTGTTGATCTTCTTCACACCGGTCAAACTGCCACGGTTTGCCTTCAACCTCCTCTGATTGGTTGAACAAACACCACGTAGGATCTTCAGGCGGTCAAAAGTTCTTCAAACATAATCGCATGTCGGTGAGACACTAGTTGTGTCTCCCCAATGCGATTATACTTCACAGTAGTAATCGGCATAGCTTAGAACTGTCGGCAAGACTTCACATCGAGCTGCAAGAGTTATATTGATATCCCAAAACCATCGGCAAGACTATCACTGTCGGCCAGACATCATAGCGATCAAAAATCGTTCGACCAGACTACCACCTTCGGCAAGAGGTCTCGCCGAAGTCCACAGTAGACCCATCACTATCGGCAAGACCATTACTTGTCGGCAAGACCTCATAGCGATCCCCCAAGAGTTATACCATTGTGCTCTTCCGTCGGCGAGACATCCGCATTTGGCAGGACATTATAGCGAGAGCACCCTCTATCGCGAGACCACCGGTCATCGGCAAGACATCATACTGAACTCATTCCATTCTCCCCGAGCTCAAACCCTTTCGGCGAGACTTCCTCTGGTTGGCGAGACATCACACCGATCCCTTCATCTTTCGGCGAGACCACTAGCGGTCGGCAAGACATCTCCCTGAGCTCAACTTCTTCAACGGGACTTCCTCTAGTCAGCAAGAGATTCGTTTGTCGGCCAGAGGTCACACCGAGCGCAAAACATTACACCGAGACCATTTCGTTTCGACGAGACCTCACCCCGTCGGTGAGACATTACAGCAAAAGCACCCTCTGTCGGCGAGACCACCGGTCATTGGCAAGACATCACGCCAAAGCCACAGCCTTTCCCTGAGTGCAACTTCTTTCGGTGAGACTTCCACCGGTCGGCAAGACATTACACCGATGCTAACTCCTTGTGAACAACTGTCGGCGAGAGCTCTTCGGTCGGAGAGAGATAGAAAACTTCATGGCGACGAAAATGTCTCAACGTCTTGAGGATTTCAAATGAATATAACACACTGCTAGTCGGCAAGACATTCAGTTGGTCTCAGTGACTTCTTCTTTGAGGAGTTTTATGCCATATCCGACTGAGGCATACTTTCCAATAGAATTCCTTGTGAAATAGCATCAGATGAAGACCTTCCCAATGAAAACCGAACACCTACACACTGGGCTCAACCCTTATGGGAGCCACATTTAATCCACGTGCTGAATTTAAAACATAATTTTCCCCTGATTGAGCCCGCAGGTGAAAATCGGGTAACAGTTAGCATTTAGAGTTAGAAATAGGATTAGGGTCTTGAGAAATAGGGTTAGGGTTATAGTTAAGGCTACCTATGCATATAAAAAAATAGGGTTATGGTTATATTAGAGGTACAAATTTTTTTAGTTAAGGTTAGTGTTTATATAGGGTTAGGGTTTGGGTTAAATAAGGTTTAGGAAAAGGGTTAGGGATATGTTTCATTTTCAACTACGGTTAGTGTTCTAGAAAAATGCTTGGGATAGGGTTACAAAGATGGTTGGGGTTAGAATTAGGATTATGTTTGTGATTAGGTTTAGGTCTAGGGCTAGGATTAGGGTTAGGATTAATGTTCCAATTAAGGTTAGAGATAAGGTTAAAGTCAATGTTGGGGTTAGGGTTAGGGTTAGTATTAGCGTTCAGGTTAGGTTAGGGTTAGAGTTAGGAATAGAGTTAGGAATATGGTTAAGATTAGGGTTAGGGTTGGGATTAAAGTTGGGATTAGTATTAGGGTTAGGGTTAGGTTAGTGTTATAATTATGATTAGGGTTAGAGTTACAATTTTGGTTTAGGGTCTAGGTTAGGTTTAAACTTAGGGTTAAGGGCTAATAAGGTTAGAAATAGGGTTATGGTTGAAAAATATTTAGGGTTAGAGTTGAATTAGTTAAAAGGAAAACCTGGCTACCGATATGTTTAATGCTTGACTAAGATTAGGGTTGTATAAAAATGCTTCAAGTAGGGTTATGAAAATGATTGGGGTTAGGATTAGGATCATGGTTATGTTTAGGTTTAGGGTTATGGTTATAATTATAAGAAATAGGTTACGATTAGGGTTAGAATTAGGGTCGGGGTTAGGGTTAGTGATAAGGTTATGATTATGGTAGGGGTTAAGGTTAGTATTAGGATAACAATTAGGGTTAGGTTAGAGTTTGGATTAGGGTTAGGAATATGGTTAGGGTTAGAGTTAGGTTTAGGTTTAGGGTTAGGGTTGTGAGAAATAGGGTTAGGCTTAGGGTTTTGAGAAATAGGGTTAGGCTTAGGGTTTTGAGAAATAGGGTTAGGGTTACATTTTGGATTAAGCTTGGGGTAAGGAATATCGTAACCCTAACCTAAACCTAACCCTAATCTTATCTCACAACCCAACCCTAACCCTAACACTAGCATTAAACCCTAACCTTAACCCTATTTCTCACAATATAACCTTAAAACTTAAACTGGTGTGTGACTTCAGCTCGCTAAACCCTGGTACAAACCACCAACCACAATTGTAAACCGCACTGAAGCTATTTTAACTGTGTATGATAACTGGCTACTAATTTTTGTGTCTGGCCCTAACCTCGGCTCTTGTTATTTGATTCAAATATTTCATCTTTAATTAATTATCTGGTAAATATAATAATCGCCCAACCTAACCTTAATCTATTGTAGCCCTTGCCAACCTAATTGCCAACCTAACCTCAACTTGCATTATTCGAATTCAAATATTTACATCAAGCTTTCATTAATTATCCAAAATTAACTTTCTCATAACCCTATTATTTCTGGCTTAACCCTGGCCTTCAACCCTGCCCAGGCCTGACCCCAACCCCAACCATGGCAAGGTACATGCCCATTGGCCCCTGGCCCTGGCCCCCACAAAAGGCTTCAAGCCGGAAATCTGGCCCTGGCTTAGGCCATGAGCTTCAGGGTGTGTAGCCCTGGCCGGCCTGGCCACAAGCCTGAAGCATGAGCCCGGCTGGCTGGGTGAGTCAGCCTGATCACATGCCATGAGCATGGTGTGGCCGTGGCTGGCCCTGGCCATGATAAGGTGACCTGGCACTGAGCCTTGTTTATCGCTTAGTTGATTGCCTTCACCTGAGTTCTCATGACCCTTGTCCCTGTCCTTGGCCCTGGCCCTGGCAGCCCCGTCCCTGATCCTGACCCCCAGCGGTGGCCAGGGGATCGAAACCCAGCCCTGACCATGACCATGACCCTAAGACCCACAGTTCAAGTCCCGGCCCTGACCTAGGCCTAAACCATAATCCCAACCCTAATCTAACCCTAACCCTAGCCTTAACTCACACCCTAACCTTAATCTAACTATAACCCTAAATTGAAGCCAAATACTAAACCCTAAACTAGAATCCTAATCATAACCTAACCCTTTTTCTCCAAACCCTATCCCTAACCCTATCCCTATAACCTTAACCCTAACCCTAAATATATAATATAATAATAACAATAATGATATAATAATATAATAGTAATATTATATATATATATATTAATGAAAACATGATAATAAGAATATAATACTATTAATAATATAAATAAAAGAATAATAATATTTTAGTAATTATAATATTATAATTATAAAATTAATAATAATAAGAATAATATAATAATAATATATTAAGATTAATATAATGATAATTTTATTTTTGATACGCAAGGGTTATATTTTATATTAAAGTTTTAAGAAAAAGTACATTTCGTCTGCTACATAGGAAAACTATCGAACTACCATAGAAACTAAACCCTACCAACTCGGGGAACACACTACACCCAACACAAAATTGCAGTCACTCTGCGAATCTCAAAATCCAACACCGAGCTATAACTTTAAAACAAAAAGTTCATACACAGAGGCCGAGCCTCATAGAAATCCATTTAATTCTGCAAATGTAGTAAAATCTTCCACCCATTCCAAGCCCTCCTCCTCCACCAACCCCATTTTTTGTTTCAAATATTCAACCGCCATTGTTGAGATCATCTTGTGCCTCATGAGCTCAATCCCCTTTAAGTCTAAAAGAAAGGGGTATACCTTTATTGCTTCGTCCGTCTTCCACAGGAGCTCCAAGTCAGAGGGACGCATAATTCCTTTGCCCACAAAGGCCGCTTTCAGTGTCTTCTCCAAACCTCCTAACAGGTCGTCGTGGAATAGATTCACCATCAATTCCCTTGCCTCCACCTCAGACACTTCCACGTCCAGAATAACAACCAAGAACCGCGAGGATATGTATGCATTGTCCCTCACAAATTCCTTTCTATCCAGGTGGCCCTTTCCTAAAATCATTTTGATCGCTACCATGACCAAAGGATCATCCACAAGCAAAATTATTTTCAGCCTTTGGTCTGTGATCTCCATAAATGCTATTTGCCTCTTTGTCACCACCAACGAGATAGGAGTGTCGGCGCCGAAACTTACCAGCCCCTCCGCGGAGACGGAAATGATGAATTTTGATATGCTCACCTTTGCCATTAGTTGCACTCTAGTCGAAAGCTCCCTGCACAGAGACAACCAACAAGACAAGTTTCAAAAACCATACGGAATAAATGCCATCGTCCATCAACATTTAAAAGGCCTGCAAACAACAAGGCCGAACCATCGCACATGAGCCTAGAATAATGGTGATGCAAGGCAATCTGTCCTTGCATGAAGATTTCGTCCTGCAACCACAAGCCTTATCTCGAACATCACCTCGTAATAAACATCTTCTACCACCCGGCCGATTTGCATGATCTAACATGAAATCTGTACTTTGCGTGTCTCTTTGTTTGCCATGGCCATCATGAATCATTAAAACGGCGGTCACCTCCAGGATCTCCTCATTTTAGGCAGACTTCCAATTCTGCTTAAAGCCTTCAGCCGACATCCCCCTGTCGCCTTGGGTTATCGCTAATGATAGAGGAGGTGATGTGGCCTTGCCACGTTTCTGCCAACTTGCACTCCCCTACCAACACCCCTATTTCCTCTCTCATCACCCGCAAATGATTTTCCCTATCTTTTCCATTGGGCTCATGGGTTAATAAGAGAAGGAGCATGAGGGGGGGGCACCCTACCACCCACAATATTCATTCACACTATAATGCATTCTTTGAAGCCAGGTCCAGTTACTCCCTTATTTGATAGGGAATCAGCTTGTGTTACCTTCCCTCAGCGCATGATTGAGCATCACTTGTTCAAAGTTCCCTAATTGCTCTAGTGCAACTTCCAAATAAACCCCTAACCTCCAATTATGAATTTTCCTAGTCCTAAGAGCATTTATGACCAGAGTTGAGTCACCTTTTACTACCAAATTTTTAATTCCCAGATCCTTACAAAGATTCAGTCCAAGTAGGAGAGCTTGGAATTCGGCTGCATTATTTGTTCCTTCTACAAGAGGCTAGGCCATTCTCCCCAAAATTATACCTGAGGAAGTTCTTACAATGCAACCGGCCCCAGATGGCCCCAGATTCCTTTTTGAAGCACCATCGAAGTTCAATTTGACCCAACCTTGCTCAGGAGGAAGCCACTGTGTTTTGTTGCGCAGTTCAACAGATGCCACATTTCTTGTTCCTCCAAAGGGAGGGGCTTTAATTCCATACCATTGTTTCATAATCCAGGCATCCCATTTTGCAAAATTTATTTTCTTTGGGGTCTTATCCGCCAAAAGTGCATTGAAAAGTTCTACAATGCTCACCTCAATTTTACACTAAAGTCTCGGGATCGACAACTCCTTATCCTGAAAAAGATGTTTGTTCCTCTCCTTCCATACTTCCCAGATTAAATTTGAAGGGCTCATCACCCATAAATCCCCAAAGATGGTATTTTGATAGCAGCTAGGCTAGGCATTTAGACATTCTAATAAGGAATTGGGAAAGACAGTAAGCCAATGCAACTTTGTGCACAACCAACACCACATCTAATAAGTGAATTTGCAATTTAAGAGCAAGTGGTCCACTATTTCCTCAGTTTCTTGGCAAAGTGGGCATCTAGACGGGCCATGATAACCCATTTAGATAAACCTGTCGCATATGAGGATTCTTCCTTGTGCTGCGGCCCATGCGAAAATCCCTGCTTTTGGGAGACATGCTTTATTCCAACAAACTCGGAGGGATCACCAAAATTTCATCTCCTGAAGATGATAGGATATTATATCATATCTTGGCCGAGTAAATCCCATTTGGAGAAGCATCCCAGCGCAATCGATCGCTCCCCTGCCTACATTAAATCCTTCTTTTTGATAAGACTTTCTCAAAGGCTTCTATTTCCTGAACTTCAAGATCCAAATTTCTCACCGATTTCCACCTAAGGAGACACTCTATTGGGGCTTCCAGTCAATCTACATAATCGCAAAATTTCGAACCCCAAATTTGTTGTCTTTTCCTTTACTCTTAAGAGCTCCAGATTTTCTGCTAGGGTTGGGTGACCTTCCCAGGAGTCTTCCCAGAACAAAGCCTCTTTTCCGTCCTTAACTTCCCATGTAAGAAAGTCTATGATAAGATCTCTAGAATTTTTAATGAAATTCCATATTCGGGACCCGTTTGGCAAGGATTTTGCTACCAGGAAGCAATAGGGATCTCCTTCCAGGTATTTTGCTCTGACTATCTTCACCCATTTTAGATCAGGGCAAGAATGAATAGTCCAAGTTAATTTTTCTCCCAGTGCCTTGTTTTGTCGAAGAACATTCCTCAAGCCAACACCATCTCTCTCCTACTTCTCACAAACCTTCTGCCATTTTATAAGAGAAATTTTCTTTTGATTTGAAGTGCCTTTCCAAAAAAAATCCTCCATTACACAATTCAGATCTTTGCTCGCACCTACTGATAGCTATAAGCAGGACATCATATAGATGGGAAGTGCTGAAAGGACATATTTCAATAGAGTTAACTTCCTTGCCCAGGACAACCACCTATTTTTCCATGAGGATATTCGATCCTTACAACGAGCCACTAAAGAGCTCCATACACTGCTACTTTTAATGCCCTTATCCAATGGAAGCCCCAAATATTTGCATGGCAATTGACCCTTCTTGAATCCTTAAATCTGCAGAATTTGGAGTTCACAGGGACAATTTGAGTTAAAGAAAAAGACCTCAGATTTAGCCTTACTTACCTCCTGCCCAGAAGCCCGAAAATAATCTTCTAGAATGCTTTTTAATCTTTGTGCTTCCTTTGTTGAAGCAACACCAAACAACATTTTGTCGTCTGCAAACTGCTGATGTGTAATATTGGGGAGGCTGCTAGTTACTTGCAAGCCCTCAATCCGATCAGGCCTCCTTGCATTGTCAAGCGATCTCCCCAAGGCTTCAACCATTATAATGAACAAGAAAGGAGATAAAGGATCCCCTTGCCTGAAACCTCTTGAAGCAGTAAAGTATCCCTTCAAAGAACCATTAACCAACACAGAGAAACACAGACTAGCCACCCACCCAAAAATCCAGTCTAACCATTCCTTTGGAAGCCGAAGGCTTCCATGACCTTGAAGAGAAATCTCCAATTCACTCTATCATATGCTTTCCTGATGTCCAATTTTAGTAGCATTGTCGGTTTCTTCAATTTTTGGATCGAGTGAATGACTTCTTGAGCAATTATCACCTCGTCCAGTATTGATCATCCAAGAACAAAGCCTGTTTGTTCCTCGAATATGATTATGGGAAGAATCTTCTTCAGTCTATTGGCTATTACTTTAGCCAGTATTTTATAAATCGTGTTACAAAACGAGATTGGGTGAAAATCTTCCCATGAATCTGGCTTCTCTTTCTTCGGAATAAGAGCAATTAGGGTGTTATTAGCTTCCTTTAGTACTCTTTTGTTACTTCTAGAATCTTCTAATGCTTCCCAAACATCCTTTCCCACAAAACTCCAGCATTTCTGAAAGAACGTTGCCGAAAACCCATCTGGCCTGGGAGCCTTCTCTGGCTGCATCTCAAAGACTGCCTCTTTCACTTCGGCTTCAGAGAATTTAGCATTTAGAGCTCCCATTTGAGCATGAGAGATCAACTTCATAATGGATTGCAAGGAAGCCTTCTATGATTCCAAATTTGAGCCCTCCCAATCATTGAGCAAGTTATGAAAATATGAGACGACTGAGTCTCTGATTTCCATCAAACGACCATCCCCGTCTTTCAAGCAAGAGATTCTGTTAAATTCCCTCCTAGCTTTAGTAGAGTTATGAAAAAATTTTGAATTGCGGTCCCTTGCCTTCAACCATACCTCCCTGGATTTTTGTCTCCAAAAAATCTCTTCTTTAGCCAGGATGTCATTAAGTTTATTAGAAAGGACCTATTCCTTCATGTAGCAAGCTTCATCCATCTCGTTATTCATTATTTCTTCAGCCAGACTGTCCAATTCTTGCTTCATTTGCAGTTTCTCTGCAAAAATATTCTTAAAGCTCACCTTGTTCCATTGTTTGAGTTGTTTCACGAATTTTAACTTTGTAAACACATTAAACAAGCTTGATCCCCCCGGAGAGCATTCCTTCCACCACAGTTCCATCAATCACATAACTTGGGGATCCTTAAACCACATCATTTCAAATTTAAATGGACATCAGATCGGTCCCTTCTCCCCAAGTATTTGGAGTTGTACTGGAAAATGATCAAAACCACTCCCAAAGTTTATCTTGCTTTCAAAAGTAAAGGGAAAAAGGCTCAAGTTTCCTTTGAAGAAGAATCTATCGAGCTTTTTCGCTATACTACCAAACCCTTTTCTGCGGTTTGTCCATGTGAAATGACCATTGCCTATTGGGATTTCCAATAAAGAATTTCTTTCCACAAAGCTACAAAAATCAATTTGAGACTGTTGGACTTTCCCTGAGCCGCCTTTCTTATCTTCTTTCCTAAGAATTGCATTAAAGTCTCCTCCAATTATGCTAAAACCCTGATTCAGCCCTCTCAAAACCCTGTCCAGTTCAAGCCAAACCATCCTTTTATGTATACTCAAAGAGGGTCCATAAACATTTATCAAATTAAAATGAAGGTTCAAAATCAGACTCCTTACCTTACACACCATCCAGTGCCGACTCGAGTTCAAAGTCTCTACTAAGACTGACTGAGGTTTCCAAATAATTATTAGGCCTCCTAAAGCACCCTCCGCTTCCACCCCAGTCCATTTCCACATCTTCAACTTTTTGCCAAAATTCACCAAGTCCGGTCCATCTAATTTTGTTTCTTGAAGAAGACAAATTTCTACATAACTTACTTCTACATGGTGCCTAATGAGGCTCCATTTGTTAGGGGCGTTTAAGCCCCTAACATTCTATGTTAAGATTTTCATTGCTGTTCAGGAAGGGCTCCACCCTTCCCTACTTTAATCATTGAGTCAATCTTCTGCTGCCCACTAGCTTCCCCATCCCATTTCCTCTTTTCTTGATTAGGGATTTTGCCCCTCTTTTTCTGTTCCCCATAGTTAGGTGTTAGTTTGAGTGGGTCCCTTTTATGAATTCCTAGTCTAGTTTTGGCCGCCATCAATTCCTCTATCATCTTTCTCTTCTTACCTGATTGCGGGCTAAGCATTTCCAAAGTTTCTTCCCCTTCTTCCACCACTATTTTCTCTAATCCTTCAGAGTCATACCCTGCCTCCACCACTCCAGATTTTGCTTTAGCCGCCACTGCTAATGCCACAAGTTCCTTCCCCACTTCTATCAAAGAATCCAACTCCACATTTCGACAGTTGCCCCCCAAAATTTCGAGTCTCGAAAATTTTCTCATCAATAATAATTTTTTATTAATATTAATAATAAAATATTATTTATATCTTAAAAATAATTTATAAAGACATATCTCTACATATTCTATATATAGATTATATTTAAGATATACATGTTAGTTTTATAGTTTTAAATGTTTTATTATATACTATTATATTTTATTTTCATACACATGATCATGACATAGTGCTTTGTATATTATTACTATTGTAAAATATCTTTTGACATAATAAAAATACCTTAAATTGATAATTTATAAAGACATATCTCTACATATTCTATATATAGATTATATTTAAGATATACATGTTAGTTTTATAGTTTTAAATGTTTTATTATATACTATTATATTTTATTTTAATACAGATGATCATGACATAGTGCTTTGTATATTATTACTATTGTAAAATATCTTTTGACATAATAAAAATACCTTATATTGATATGACTATCATTTTTAATAAATATATTCAAAATATCTATATGAGTAATAATAATTAAAAAATTCATCATTCTACTCACTTTTACAACTATAAAATATCAAAACCTTCACCCATCCGAATAATATTAAAGTGTATTTCATTAAATCGCCGTTTGAGTGGGATACAACGATCGCCGTTTGAATGTATACAACGGTCGCCGTTTGGACGTATACACACAATACCGCGATCGCGGTTTGGACGTATACACACAGTCCAGCGAAACTTGCCCTTTACAAGGCGCCAAATGCAATTATCTTAAATCACGATCAGACCAACAGAGATAGCGATTTAAGAAGAATCAAGATTGAGTGAAAACCCTCAAATGTATTCACATTCGACAAGCTGAACTAGTTCACTTTGACGTATATACACAATCTGAAGGATACACAACATATGCACTGATATACATACTGGATCTAAAGAAACACAATTGACAAGATAAGCACAACAGACAGAACTCTGATGATCGACGCAGATAAATATAACCTCGTTTTAAGAAAAGAGTTTACAGAATCTATCAGTGTTAAAAAATAAATTCTCCCAGGTTTTTGTTGCTGAAGAACGAATTTACTCTGATCACTACTTTAGCATAAAGATAATTTGTTTCTTTGAGTTCTTTAAGCTTTAGTTTGTCTTGTAGGATCTGTATAAATAGTGAGGGAATTCTTTTCTTGGCCATGAGTTTTGCTGAAGCTGAGTTCCTTTGAATTTGCAGGTGTAGTTGAATTTCGCCAAGGAAAATGCAGTCTCTCGTTGCTTGCCGTGTGCGTTTTCCGCAGTTGAATAACCCTGCTAAAAGCTCTGATAATTTTGAAGTGCATAGAAGCGGTAAAGATGGCAAGGCGTTTTTTAATTTGGCTGAGGGCTTTTCGGTGCATTTAAGGTCTCTTTCACACGGTGTGGGTGTGAATAATAGCAGACGGTCTTGGAAAGTTCCCGTTTCTACTCAGGTATGCTTAGATCTGTACTTGCTTTTGCTATGGTTAAATATCGTCAGTTTCTACTCAGGTATGCTCAGATCTGTACTTGCTTTTGCTTTGGTTAAATATCAGTAGTCTTGTTGATGCGTATTTTGATCAAAATCACGATTACGCTAGTGAAGTAGTGCTTATTTTGTTCTTATGCCGGTAAATTAGCGGTTATATTGTTGAAACTGACGATTATGCTAGTGGAGTAAGGATTCTTTGGTTCAAAATGTTGATTATGTTGGTATCATACTTCTTATATTGCTCAGAAATATGATTATGTTTGTGAGATGGGGGTTATTCTGTTCAAATATGGTTATGGTGAAATAATTGTTGCTATGTTTAATTTTTATTATAGGAGGGAAATATGGTTGTTCCGTCCAAAATGATGCTGGTAAAATAATGGTTATTTAATGATGATGATTATGCTGCCGAGATACTGGTTATTTTGTTCACATAATGACTGTGCTGGTGAAAATCTGGTAATTTTGGTGATTATGTTCTTAAAATAAGGGTTATTTTGTTGAAGTGTTGGCATTTTCAGTCAGAATGATCGTAAGGCTGGTCAAATGGTGGTTTATTATGGTGTATGGTAGTAATCTGATTATGCTGCTAGGATAGTGGTAGTTTACTGAAAATGATGATTACCTCAGGTATGACGTAGAGCAGTAGTGATTTTTTGTCATAATGATAATTGTACCTGTGAACTAGAGATTTTCTGTGAAATAGTGGCAATTTTGGTGAAACAGTGGTTATTGTGGGGAAAGTAGTGGTCCTCTCTACTTGACATCTCTGTTTTTTGGTAGTTCCATAGTTAACTGGAGGCTTGTAGCCTGATTTTCTTGCTTGCCTTCTGTATTGACAAAGCATCCCTGTCTCACAAACACATATGGGGGCGGCTGTAGACATGAAGAGACTTTAGATGAAGTTTCTTAGTGCCTCTATACACCTTTGGAAGCATCCTTTGAAAATTGGGAAACTTTTAGATATATCATATAGATAATTGCATTGGTTTTTTCCTTAAATGTTGATATTTAGTTAAGAAGAGCCAAAATAACTAAAATATCACACTAATGGATTTGTAATTTTCAAAATTTATAATAGTTACAAATTTTTTGTGGCAGAAAATTTTCTTATCAAAGTTCAAAGAGGTACTAGAAAGAAGAGAAGCAATAAAAAGTTTTAAGATGTCTACATACACTGAATTGAGGTGGAAAAGATGGGTGCTCTGTGATGGTAGTTTGTGTAAGTAACACTAACACTAATGCTAATATGCATGCATAATGGAGCTGCATTCAAGTACCCTTGTACCATGTTTTTCAATAAATCCATTCTCATCCTGATTGCCATCCCTGAGCTCTTCCTTTCTTCAGGTAACTACGGGTGGTTCTGGTTTAAATGCTGATTATGTACCATGTTTT
>VDFB02358467.1:58526-168733 GCA_007258455.2 Sequoia sempervirens | reverse complement strand
GCTATGCTATGTTTTTCTGACAAAAACAACATCAATTTTTGTATGTCCCTCTTTTGAACCCCTTAATCTCAACCATTTTCAAAATAAATTAGTAGTTTAGAAAGTATACTCAGAGCACTTTGATCCTTGTTTTTGTTCCATCTCAAAATTTTGAGTGTAACTATCCTCAATTTCACATCCAAGGTCAGTATTTCCTGATTTCAGAAAAAAAAGTGGCCACTTAAGCCCCCCTTTTGGGAACCATCTTTGTGCACTTACCCAGATATTAGTACTCAAAATAGCTTAACTGACCAATTGGGTTTGCTTGTACCCTACAGATGTGGTTGAAGATAGTAGCAAAAGGGATGATCGATTGGATTTGTCACTTCTACAACTAATTAAAACATAAAAAATGTGTCTAATCATGAACAACAATTAATTAATATTTTGAGTGGTGATTTAACTAGTGACATGTCACCTCAGGGCCTAGTGACTCCACCTCAAGTGTTACTCCTAGCAATGGGAATCCAATATCATGCTTAATTCCGCAAAAAAATATACGAGGGGGTTTGTATGCTTCTAATATTTTTTCAACAATAACAAGTTTACCCTAATGGAAGAATGTTTTAGCAATAGCCATATTACTCCCAAGGAAGCATGCCTAGTACATCACCAATTTTCTCTCAACAAGGCTATTAGACTTCACAACAGCAATGACCTTATTTAGGTCCACAATATCAAAACTATTTTGGAAATCAAGGACATTTTAATTAAAATAGTTATGTTGTTCCTTGGGAAATTGGATTCAAGATAGCACAGAGTTCAAATGTGAATGTAAGGACATATGGTTCAAATATTTATAGATCACCATTTTAGGTCTCACCAATATCATCTACCTATCTAGCTCCTCCTTAGACATCTAGTGGCCTAAAATCTACGCCACAATCTATAAAACCTCAATAGAGAGCCATGCTTTATGGAAATAATATTGTTCCTATCTCATTGGCTCCTTCAAGGGTGGTACTTTGCAACAACAAAGATCATTTAGTTCTTCAAGTAAGAGACATGTGTTAGCTAGAGAACAAATCAGGGATCTAATAGGAAGCATGTTCTTATGTGGGAACATAACAAGAAAATCTTCATCTATAACCACACAAACATATTCTCCAAAACCTTATACTACTCACGACCAATTTTTTGGTGATATGATTGATTTGAGAAGTGTAAGTTCCAAATCATTGGAGTTGAAAAACTTTAATATTTTCATATATTAGTTTTTCATACTCATAACTTAAATCACTTTAATATGAATTCATAAAAGAGTTCTTGTTTATAACTTAAAGTTATATTAATGGCCTTTAAAATATCATTAATTTATAAACTAGAAGTAGTAAATAGTTATTTATTAGAGGTATGGTTATATATACATATATTTTCAATGTAAAGGAGTTCTTCTTTGCTAAAAATAGGGGACTCTCACATAGTGTATAGAAGTAAAGAGTCACATGACTCTTTATTTTGGATGAACAAAGAATAATAGGGCTAGTTCTAGAGTTAGTATGTGATTTCTTTAGGTTGTAGATTATTTGTGTGTTTAATTTGTAATTTTTATTTGAATATTCTCTATCACGTGTGAAACCCAAATGTTTTCCTTTATACAACTAAGATGAAATTATATACATTTTCCTAATCAGTGAGACATGGAAATCCTTGTAAAAGTATCTTTGTATGTTAGATGATAATTCTTCTTTAAAACCCTAGTTGTATGTTTCATATTTGAATGTTCTTTCCCAAGAATTGGATCTTGGTATCGGTTCCTTTCCCTTGTATAATCTTCAATTATTTTTCTTGTTATGTTTTTAGTTACCTTTTCCTTTCCTATTTTATGGTAAAAAGCATATCCCAAATACCTAAAACCCTATCATATGAGGGAGATGACCCTCTCAAACATAGAGGAACATCACTAATCCAATAGAAATATCTCCAACTATTGGAACATTCTTTACTACTTGTTAGGTGAGCCTAGGTTGTTTGCAGTAAAATGTCATAGAAAAAAATGTTTAACCAAAAGGAAAATAATGAAATACTTTGTAGAAAAATAACAAATAAGCATGACAATGTTGAATAGTATTAGAAATGTTCAGTGGGTTGTAGTGGTATTTTAATGTTGGTCATAGTTTTAAATACTTAGCACTATAAATTCCATGTTCAAGATATTATTAAGAAATTGTATATTACATGGGAAATTATATCTTGTATAGAAAGGAGATATTTGATGTTGCACTACATCATGGTGACTTACATTCCACACCCTTTATCTAGAAAAAGTTTGGTCACACATCTTTACAATTATATATCACCTCATTTTAGTGTAGGGGTTTTTTTAAGTTAATAAGGTTTTGTTCACTTCGAATTAATTTTAAATTTCATGATAAATAGGCTCCATATAGAGGGAGTGCCATTGGTTAATGTTAGGGACTAAAAGGTCTAGCCAATAGAGTGGGATTTAGATGTAAAATTAATTGTTTATATTTTTTCTTGCCTAATTCTAAAAATGAGAGTGTTATAGGATTAATCTAAATATAGGACATTAGCTATGTTACAAAAGTTGCATTATCTTTAGATCATTACATCAACATAACAATAATAGTTATACATGGCTACACATATTGCATGATTTTTGTCATGTCTTTGATACTTATTTCAAAATTATTAAATCAAACCTTAGGGGTTTGGCCAAAGGAGAAGGCCCTAACCTAATAAACTCCACAAAGGTGTTTGTTAACACTACTTGTTTATTATATTTAGATTCTAGAATGTAGGGTAAACAATTTCTAGATGAATACAATTGCACAAATTGAATGCATGAGCAAAGATCAAATTTGTGCACATAGATTGATTTTGTGGGCATGCAAATAATACATAGAGTTTTAAATCATTTTTTTTTATCTACCAACAATAATATGACAAGGTCTAACCACTAGTCACAATGACACATTTAGAAATATAACTTATCACAAAACATTTGATAATCAAACTTACAAATAAATCCCCTAATCCTAGAGCTAAGATATAATGGTACTAATTTTTTATATCAAATTGAGATATAAGCAAGAATCAAAATATTGCTGGCTTCAAGGCACTTACTCTCCTATTTCAAAGTGATAAATAAAAAAATAAAGCAACGAAAAAACTATAAATTGAATTAAACCAAATCCTCACACCTATTCTACTCATAATTTGCATATATTTATATCACACTATACAAATTATATATCTTCATATGACTTTAATTAGAATATAGAAAAACCAAAATATTTAACACTTAATTCAGTTACAATAACATCCCATTACAATTTAAAAACAACTAGGGGAGAAGACCCAGTAGCCGCCCGCCATTGAATAACCGCCACCTCCATGTTCACTTAACCCTCCAAAAAAAATTTGACTTTGATCCATTAAAAAACTTTATGTTATTGAATAACTAATTACAAAAACACCAATAGCCGCTCATTAAGTGCTAAAGTGACTGATTTAAGTGGATTTTAAGTGCTAAAACAGCTATAATTGATTGAAATTATAGCGAGCGGCTACTGGGACAGCCCTCTAAAAGGTGACTTTTTTACCTCCGCACGCATATCCAATGCTCTCGCACTCAATCGAATTGCCCAGAAGCTGAAACCTTAGTTATAAGCACTTAACTCATGTGCGAAAAAAACCCATAAATTTTTTTCCCGATTCAACATACGATTTGAATTCTATGATTGCGCGAAGTTAGCCTTGGCGGCTACTGGGTCTT
Source organism: Sequoia sempervirens (assembly GCA_007258455.2). Classification (NCBI taxonomy): domain Eukaryota; kingdom Viridiplantae; phylum Streptophyta; class Pinopsida; order Cupressales; family Cupressaceae; genus Sequoia; species Sequoia sempervirens. The sequence continues at coordinate 164,955 of VDFB02358467.1, read as the reverse complement.
CTCCCCTATTACTTAATAATCTTAAATAAATCAATAATAAAAATATTTTTTATTCTAAATTCAAAATCTAAAACACGTTTTATTTATTATTTATCATTGTTTTAAAATCGGAGTATAAATTCGAAAGAACCAATTCATACATGAAAAAAAAAAAAAAACACAACATATAAAATCAATGATATGTGACATCACGCGTGGAAGAGGCTGGGTTGTATGTTCGTAAGTGGAGAATAAAAATTTGGTTCCATGTTATTTCTTTTCAGTGGAGAAAAAAATTCGTAGCAATGAACGGCTGCACACTTTCCTCCCATTTTCAATAGCTTGATTCCACCACCGCCTTCAAATGTGTGATAGCGAAGAAATATATGCCCAACACATATTACCATCCCATACTTTGTTGTGTAGTTGGTCGATGAAGATGAGCTGCGCATTTGTCAAAACTTCCCATTTTTCCTATCTTTCTTTTGCATGTGAGAAAACTTGTTACCTCACAATTCACCGGCCTGGACTTTTGCCCATTGCCCATGCCTTTGGAGCTATTTAAGAAAATTTCAGGGAGGGTGTAGACAACACAAAGGCTTTATATTTGTCTCTTCTTTTTGAGTTTAATGTGTTGGGATTCAAATATGTAATGTTTTTTCTTTAAGTCTCTTTCTATCTTGGTATTTTTAATTTATTGTTAATAACGGATTTAAAAAAATTGTAAATGGGTTATTTTACTTAAAATTATGTCTTTGGATATTGTATCAATCTCTTTTTTCATGTTTTAGTTAAATATCCATTTTGAAAAAAATCAAAATTTGACAAAGTGTTGGAGTTTTTCAAATTGTTGGAGTTTCAAGGGTATCCATCTTTGCATGTCTTTCTTATCACTCTTGAAATCTCACCTAGAGGCTTTGTGAAAATGGCTAAGTATCAAAATTGTTGACCTTTTGAGTTATCAAGATTTCCCTTACACACATACCTCTTTTAAGCATCCTTGTTCCTCGAAGCCCGAAACATATATTTGCTTAAGTATTGAGTTTATTGGCATTTCAAACATTCAAGTTTCTCTTGCATTCCTACCATCCCTTCCTTCCCCGATTCCTAAAAATTTTGTCTATTGGACTTTTGTACTTTTGGATTTATTCATCCCTCCATCCCCATCAGACTTGTCATCTCGATCATTCTTTCCTCGAATGTCCGATTCCCTAACATTTTCCCTTTATCCACTTCCAAATTTCTCTGTCTGTAGAGTTTTGAAGTTTTGCATCCTCTCATCCCATTAGCAGGTTGTTTGATGGAGGTGTGAGGTCCATTGTGTTGTACCCAAAACCAAATTTTTTGCTTCACTAAGGCATTTTGCTTAATTGAGTCTTAATCTTGTTAAAGTGATGTCAGAAGGTCGTTTTTGGTCTTTTCAAATATGGAGTTGGTGTCAGTATCATGCCAGTCTGTTACTGAAGTAATTCAAGGAAAATGAAAATCTAAACGAAAAACATCAAAATTTTCTATCTCTGGAGAAGGGAGCACATTTTCAAATGGGCGCCCTATCTTTTAGGGGCTCAGATCCTGTTTTTAGGGTTTGTCACCTCCAACAGACATTTTTCCAACATCACGTCAGCTTCGCAACGAGCTATTAGGCTTGTCAAACGGACTTGTTTTGTGCAAGTTACAGAAGATATAGCGCAAAATGAGAGGAAATTGAGAATTGGCTAACATTGGAAAAAGAGCAGCTTTTCAAAAAGGTGCCCATCTTTTTGAGGTGTTAAATGAAGGATTTTGACTAAAAGCCACCCAAGATGTTTGTCTCACTTTTGTTCAAGCTTCGCGACGCATCCGTCAGTGGGTGAATCTGAGTTGTAGAAGTGCTTGAACCTGAGGTCAAACATAGGGTCAAACCTTAGTCAGAATATCGAAGGAAAAATCAAAAGAGCACTTTTTCAGAAAGGCGCCCGAGCTTTTCAAGCCTTCAATGCCTTCTTTTTGATGATCCCAGTTATCCAATGTGTCCGTATTATGTTCAGTTTTCCGTTGCCTGTCTCTGTCAGATCAGAAGATGACTCAGCAGCTTGCAGTTGGATTTTTTGTGTTATTCTAGTCAGTTCCATAAATGGCTAAGTCTGGAATGAAAAGAGCAACTTTTCAAAAAGGCGCCCTTGATTTTCACCCCTCAGATGATGTTTTCTTGGGAAATGTGCCTTTGCAGCTGTCATGCAGAATGAAGTCAGCTCCGTGGTGAACCTAGGATCCAGTCCTAAAAATTGGTAAAACAGAAGTTATGAAGGATTTATTTTTCCCTTCGTATGAGATCGAGATGTCAAAATTTGACTAAGTCTGAGAAAAAGCGCAGCTTTGGGAAAAGGCGCTTGAGTTTTTGAGCCTTCAGATGTTAGTTTTATGGTCTGCAGTCTCAAGGTACCTTTTGATTAGTTTTTGTTCAGCTCTGCGATGCACCTATCAGCTAGCCAATCGGAGAAGTCAGTCAGCCAGGGTCAGAGGGTGAACAGAGGTCTCGACAGAGATTTAAGCCTAAATTTTCATGAAAATTGGCTAAGTCTGGAATTCGCCTTAAGAGGTCAAAGTTGAATTTTCGAAAGAAGTTGACTGGTGCGCCCTAACTGGAGTTCTGACTGCAGTTAAACTAAATGATTTATAGGTTGTCATCTTTAGTTCATATATTGGCATGTTGAGTGATCTTTCAGTTTGCATGTCGAGTTAACTAGTTTGCATGTTCAGTTAACAACTTTGCATGTTAAGTTAACTTGTTTGCATGTTCACTTAACTGAAGTTTATGTTTGAAAATCAACTTAAGTTCACATACATGGCGAATTTTGGTTGAAATTGTGAAAATTTTGTGAAGTAGGCGCTTCACCTTTTGTCAACTGAAGTTCCAAAAGGGACGCCATATTTGATTAAATTAAATACCATGAATTATGTGAAGATGGCGCATTTTCCTCTAAATGTCAACTGAAGTTTGAAAAGGGGCACTATAATTGGAATTTTTTAAGGTTTAAAGCATGAAGTGTGAAGATGGCGAATCTTCATTGTCAACTGAAGTTCTGAAAGGGAAGCTTTAATTTAAGAATTTAGTGAAGCATGAAGATGGCGAATTCAACAAGGATTGTCAACTGAAGTAAAATCGCATGTTGCTTTAAATAATTTGTCAACTGAAGATTGAAAGGGAAAACCCTAAAGCATGGTGCTTTATTTAGCATATTTTAGTTTCGGTTAACTAAAATGAGGTCCAATTAGAAGCCAAGAGCCATTTTTCAAGCTTTAGTGCTTTATGCGAATTTCAATGATGAAAGCCTATTTATTTCAGCCTTGGCGTCCATTATATCTTCATTTCAAACTTCGAAGTCTACATTCTTCTTGAGTGAGCAGCAAGCTAAAGGTGCTACAAGTGTCAGAATTCAGCGTTCTTCGTAGCAATGAATTCAGATTGTGCAGAGGAAGAAGATTCTAGACTTTATTTTCACTTTGCATGCAGGTTTCATCAAGTTCCAGAAAAGAGATTGGCGAATTCTTCAGAAGCAGAACAAGCAAAACTTTCTATCTTCTGTCTTATTTCTTCTATTTCTCATCTTAGGTAATTTCTTCGCATGTCAAAGAAATTCAGCGTATTTTCAGAGTTTGAACATCTGGGTTTGCATACTTCAGCATTTGCAGCAAAACCCACGTCTTAGATTTTTTTGAGAAAATTGCCCCGTAGCCTTCATTCTGAAGCTCTGTGCTTTTTTTCGAGAATTTCTTTGCATGTGGGCTTGAATCACATCTTTTTGAAAATCACATTATCTGGGTTTGTTCAAAATTCCGTTGTGCACAAAACCCATGTTTCAGATTTTCTCAAGAAAAATTGCCCCAAGAAGCTCTAAAAACCCCTGCAGTTCTCAATTGAAAAGTCTTTGCATGTTAGGCTAAATGGCATTTTTTCACAATTTTGACGTTGTGGGTTGTCTTAGAATCATTTTCTAGACAAAACCCATGTCTCATAATTTTTGGTGAAAATTATCCTCCGACAGGGTATTTTTAGCCTCATTAGGAGCCATTTTTGCTTTCTGGAGAGAGTTGTTAGAACATAGCCGTGTTCATAGTCAATGGGAAAGTTTTTCAGAAGGCGGTTCAACTAGACTAAATTCAAGACCAAATCAGTCTTAATTTAGGTTTTCATCAGAGCAGCTGACAATGAAGCATTACGCTGCAAAAGGAACAGAGATTACTCCATTTACGGAGCCGCCAAAGTCACTCAAATCCCATGCCATTGTCTTCGTGAAGATGGTACCTATGCTGATCTCGAGGCTGTGCAAACTAAGTTCCAGAAGCATGTTCGTGATATCTTGATGGAGATTTTGGATCACATTTCAGTGATTTCAGCTAGTTTTAAGAAGGCGACTGAAAATGTTAAAGAACGTATGCATACAGTCAAGGAAAGTGACAGAGAATTGAAGAAGCAGATTATTATTTTTGGACAGCATCAGAGTGCCAGAAGACGGAGTAATTGATGAGTTCTTGGTCGAAGTGTTAGACCGAGATGACATGGAGTGATCTACCAGTTGGAACCTGCAGTTAATTTCGAGGGTTGAGTCATGAGCAGCAGTTAACTCGACTTTCAGTCTTGAGTTTACTTGCTGACTTAACACATGCTTATCTCGTCCTTGGAATTATCATCAAAGGAGTTAGGGTTAGGGTTTCCAGTTAATTGAAGGTAGTGTCTAGTTAACTTTGCTTTAATAAGGACGTGCATGCTTGCACATGGTCCATTTAGGTTAAATGTATCGGTTAACTGATGGTATGTTCCAGTTAACTGTATAGTTTGCTTTATTAGGGTTTAATAATAAATCTTGCATGCATTGCAAGACTATAGTTGACTCAAGGTGATTTTAGGGTTCCCTACACCTTGATGTATATAAATAAGAGCTTTTGCTCATTTGTAAATAACTTTTGCTTGAGAGAGAAATATATGCTGCGCCTACCTTGCCCTCAATATTGCTCTTTTGGTATTTGTTCATGTGTCTTTACTATTATGATTAAGTGTTATGCCACATAGGGTTTCATGCAATTGTAATGGTGAATTCTTTCCATAGTTTAGATAAATCTGTTTTGTGCATCTTTACCATTATGATCAATTGTTATGCCACATAGGGTTTCATGCGATTGTAATGATAAATCTGTTTTGTGAGTCTTTACTATTATGATCAATTGTTATGCCACATAGGGTTTCATGCGATTGTCATGGTGAATTCTTCCCATAGTTTAGAGAAATCTGTTTTGTGCTTAATAAACTTGTTCAGATTGAGATGATAGTTGCGCCACCTTGCCTTCAAGTAGAGAATCTGCACTTGGTTATCGTGTGTTGTCGTGGACAATAAACTAATTCGGATTGAGATAATAGATGCGCCACCTTGCCTTCAAGTAGAGAATCCGTATCTAGTTTATCGTGTGATGTTGTTACCAATAAACTTGTCTAGATTGAGCTGATAGTTGCGCCACCTTGCCTTCAAGTTGAGAATCTATACACGTTTATCGTCTGATAATCATCCCTGCTCCATTTCCTCATGCTCTGTTTTCTTGAGGAAACTGGATAGATTTAAAGTGGTTAGCTTAGTTGTAGTTAATGATCTGCGAAACCAAAAAATCCTTAGCTGCAACGTTCTTGGTTTTCTTAACCTTGTGCCTCTTCCAGCTGAGAACAAAAAGATAGGACTTAGATTACTTTTCTTTTCCACGCATTCCAGCACAACGAGGGAGCTTCCCCTCCTAATTTGAAGAGCACTCATTGCGCAGTGTACATAGCTGTCCATACAAACCTACACTCCAGAGGTGTTAGTTTTTACGCCAACAGTTTTCTGGCGCTCACTATCGGGCACGAGGCAAGAAAACTTCAAGAAAAGCTAAACGATTTTATTTCACGGGAATGATACTCTGGCATCCGATTGCATGATCCACACAAAAGCAATGGATGATAACAACAACAATGCTGACAGGCGACGTCCACCCCCATTACCTTGGGGTAATAACATTGGACCTTTGGCTTTTGAGGTAAATCATGAGTTACCTAAAGGGTCAAGGAAGCATTTTCCTTGGTTTCACGGCGATGGAACTCAACATCCGGAGGACCATTTTTCTGCGTTCACAACGGCTTGTGCTATCTTGCACGTAGAACATGAAGACATCGCGGTGCATCTCTTTGTTGAGACTCTTGCGGGAAATGTTGCCGTCTGGTTCAATCACCTGGTGCCAGGCAGTATCACAAGTTGGGTAACTATGAGCGAGAAGTTTTTAGCGAGATTCAAACCCATTGAAGATAATCATATGTTGTTCGCCCAGCTCACAAATTCAAAGATGGAGCACAAAGAACACATGAGGGATTTTGTGGCAAGATTTAATCGTCTTGTTGCAAGAATTTCTTCTACATTTGATCCATCATCGGAGATTCTGATAAGCTATTTCATAAATGCTCTTCCATCAGAGATAGCCTTCTTTCTCAAGACGACGAAAGCAACAGAGTTGAAGAGTGCACAAGAACACGCCATCAAGTTGGAAGATAATATGATCACTTCCGGCTTGATGAAAATAGATTCTATCAGATCTCCAGTTCAACAACCATACCAGCCAAAGAGGGAATATCTTCAGCCATGGTTGCCAACATCTCCACCAAGACCAATGATTGAAGCTGCACACAATGCAGTATTTTGTCCTTTCCACGATGATGATGCACATTCCGGATCCACATGTCCAGAGAACCTGAGAATGATCTAAATAATGGGATACACTGAAGCTGCTCCCAGTTCTAGTTTTGTACCAACACCAAGTTCGAAGGTTGTTTTACCACAGATGGACAACTTCCATGGCGACTCCACAGCGGGATACTTTGATGAAGAACCCGTCAATCAAGAAGAAAAAGAAGAATACCGTCAGTATGCTTCTCCTCTGTTCACATATACTCAACATTTCAAGGAACAGAAAGAAGAAGAAGAAAGGCAGAAATCAAACGAAGAGGGTGAAGAAGTGCCTCTCACTTCTAAACCCAAATCTTCACATGAGATTACTATGCCAGTTTCTCAAGAGACGTCTTCAGCAAATTTTGACATTGTAGCTTCCATGATGAAGACCAAGGTACAAATCTCCCAACTGGAATATCTTCAAAATCATCCTGAAGAAGTAGATCAGATTCTTAAGGTCGTAAAGGAGCAGGCTGTGCTCAAGTCATCCGTTCCAGCAAAAGCAAAGCCTAAAACGGATCCTAGTAATTGTGCAACTCTGTCAGAGATAGAAGTTGAAGATCAGAACATTGTTTGTTCTGAAAAGAGACCGATAGAGAAGACAAAGTCATGAACAATACAGTTCGATGGAGATTGTTCAACAACATTTGTAGAAGGGGAATTGATCATATCCCCTAAAGAACAGTTGAACCCAGTTGCACATTTCCAGCAATTGGAATTCACTAAAGCTGAAAAGGAGGTGCTTTTGCAAGGCCTCAAAGATGCCGAAGACATGGGAATCAAACTCCTATGTGTTAAAGGTGATGTAGAGCTGATCGATGAGCCGGTCAAAGGATATTATTAGATCAGAAAGGATCACCTACGACATTACAGAAATCGAGTTTGGAACTTGATCGACTGGTTTGAAGAAATCAACATCTCAAGGATGGACAATAACAAAACTAATACCTTCGGGGTATTAGATTTCCCATTTGCATCATATTCTAATTTTTGTCAGAATACCTTTACATGGATATATGAATACCTGAGAATCTTCATTCCATAAGGATTGCCTCCTGCAATTCCCATCAGAAGAGAAGTCAAGCCTTTTAGGCAGAAACGACATTGGTGGGAGGCTCTTCCCCGCTGCCATGCAGCGGATAATATCTTAAGCACTTCAACCCTTTGGGGGAGGAGTAATATTGTAAATATTTTGTAAGTATTTTTATGTTTTCTCGTTATGTTGTTTTGTTTTTCCCCGTTCTGTGATGTTATGTCATGTTTTAGGTGATTAGGGAAGTCCTGACTCCATATACCCAACTTATAAAGTCACTAGTCTACGAAAACACTGAGATTCTAGGGATCTCCTATGCCGTAAGTATCTGACATGGTCACTAGACGGAGCCTAATGTTGTACCCAAAAACAATTTTTTTGCTTCACTAAGGCATTTTGCTTAATTGAGTCTTAATCTTGTTAAAGTGATGTCAGAAGGTCATTTTTGGTCTTTTCAAATATGGAGTTGGTGTCAGTGTCATGTCAGTCTGTTACTGAAGTAATTCAAGGAAATTGAAAATCTAAACGAAAAACATCAAAATTTTCTCTGGAGAAGGGAGCACATTTTCAAATGGGCGCCCTATCTTTTAGGGGCTCAGATCCTATTTTTAGGGTTTGTCACCTCCAGCAGACATTTGTCCGGCATCACGTCAGCTTCGCAACGAGCTATTAGGCTTGTCAAACAGACCTGTTTCGTGCAAGTTATAGAAGATATAGCGCAAAACGAGAGGAAATTGAGAATTGGCTAACACTGGAAAAAGAGCAGCTTTTCAAAAAGGCGCCCATCTTTTTGAGGTGTTAAATGAAGGATTTTGACTAAAAGCCACCCAAGATGTTTGTCTCAATTTTGTTCAAGCTTCGCGACGCATCCGTCAGTGGGTGAATCTGAGTTGCAGAAGTGCCTGAACCTGAGGTCAAACATAGGGTCAAACCTTAGTCAGAATATCAAAGGAAAAAGCAAAAGAGCACTTTTTCAGAAAGGCGCCTGAGCTTTTCAAGCCTTCAATGCCTTCTTTTTGATGATCTCAGTTATCCAATGTGTCCGTATTATGTTCAGTTTTCCGTTGCTTGTCTCCGTCAGATCAGAAGATGACTCAGCAGCTTGCAGTCGGAGTTTTTGTGTTATTCTAGTCAGTTCCAGAAATGGCTAAGTCTGGAATGAAAAGAGCAACTTTTCAAAAAGGCGCCCTTGATTTTCACCCCTCAGATGATGTTTTCTTGGGAAATGTGCCTTTGCAGCTGTCATGCAGAATGAAGTCAGCTTCACGGTGAACCTAGGATCTAGTCCTGAAAATTGGTAAAACAGAAGTTATGAAGGATTTATTTTTCCCTTCGTACGAGATCGAGATGTCAAAATTTGACTGTCTGAGAAAAAGCGCAGCTTTGGGAAAAGGCGCTTGAGTTTTTGAGCCTTCAGATGTTAGTTTTATGGTCTGCAGTCTCAAGGTACCTTTTGATTAGTTTTTGTTCAGCTTTGCGATGCACTTGTCAGCTAGCCAATCGGAGAAGTCAGTCAGCCAGGGTCAGAGGGTGAACAGAGGTCCCGGCAGAGATTTAAGCCTAAATTTTCATGAAAATTGGCTTAGTCTGGAATTCGCCTTAAGAGGTCAAAGTTGAATTTTCGAAAGAAGTTGACTGGTGCGCCCTAACTGGAGTTCTGACTGCAGTTAAACTAAACGATTTCTGGGTTGTCATCTTTAGTTCATATATTGGCATGTTGAGTGATCTTTCAGTTTGCATGTCGAGTTAACTAGTTTGCATGTTCAGTTAACAACTTTGCATGTTAAGTTAACTTGTTTGCATGTTCACTTAACTGAAGTTTATGATTGAAAATCAACTTAAGTTCACATGCATAGCGAATTTTGGTTGAAATTGTGAAAATTTTGTGAAGTAGGCGCTTCACCTTTTGTCAACTGAAGTTCCAAAAGGGACGCCATATTTGATTAAATTAAATACCATGAATTATGTGAAGATGGCGCATTTTCCTTTAAATGTCAACTGAAGTCTGGAAAGGGGTGCTATAATTGGAATTTTTTAAGGTTTAAAGCATGAAGTGTGAAGATGGCGAATCTTCATTGTCAACTGAAGTTCTAAAAGGGAAGCTTTAATTTAAGAATTTAGTGAAGCATGAAGATGGCGAATTCAACAAGGATTGTCAACTGAAGTAAAATCGCATGTTGCTTTAAATAATTTGTCAACTGAAGATTGAAAGGGAAAACCCTAAAGCATGGTGCTTTATTTAGCATATTTTAGTTTTAGTTAACTAAAATGAGGTCCAATTAGAAGCCAAGAGCCATTTTTCAAGCTTTAGTGCTTTATGCGAATTTCAATGATGAAAGCCTATTTATTTCAGCCTTGGCGTCCATTATTTCTTCATTTCAAACTTCGAAATCTACATTCTTCTTGAGCGAGCAGCAAGCTAAAGGTGCTATAGGTGTCAGAATTCAGTGTTCTTCGTAGCAACGAATTCAGATTGTGCAGAGGAAGAAGATTCCAGACTTTATTTTCACTTTGCATGCAGGTTTCATCAAGTTCCAAAAAAGAGATTGGCGAATTCTTCAGAAGCAGAACAAGCAAAACTTTCTATCTTCTGTCTTATTTCTTCTATTTCTCATCTTAGGTACTTTCTTCACATGTCAAAGAAATTCAGCGTATTTTTAGAGTTTGATCATCTGGGTTTGCATACTTCAGCATTTGCAGCAAAACCCACGTCTTAGATTTTTTCAAGAAAATTGCCCCGTAGCCTTCATTCTGAAGCTCTGTGCTTTTTTCTAAGAATTTCTTTGCATGTGGGCTTGAATCACATCTTTTTGAAAATCGCATTATCTGGGTTTGTTCAAAATTCCGTTGTGCACAAAACCCATGTTTTAGATTTTCTCAAGAAAATTGCCCCGGGAAGCTCTAAAAACCCCTACAGTTCTCAACTGAAAAGTCTTTGCATGTTAGGCTAAACAACGTTTTTTCACAATTTTGACGTTGTGGGTTGTCTTAGAATCATTTTCTGGACAAAACCCATGTCTCAGAATTTTTGGTGAAAATTATCCTCCGACAGGCTATTTTTAGCCTCACTAGGAGCCATTTTTGCTTTCAAGAGAGAGTTGTTAGAACATAGCCGTGTTCATAGTCAACAGGCAAGTTTTTCAGAAGGCGGTTCAACTAGACTAAATTCAAGACCAAATCGGTCTTAATTTAGGTTTTCATTAGAGCAGCTGACAATGAAGCGTTACGCTACAAAAGGAATAGAGATTACTCCATTTACGGAGCCGCCAAAGTCACTCAAATCCCATGCCATTGTCTTCGTGAAGATGGTACCTATGCTGATCTCGAGGCTGTGCAAACTAAGTTCCAGAAGCATGTTCATGATATCTTGATGGAGATTTTGGATCACATTTCAGTGATTTCGGCTAGTTTCAAGAAGGCGACTGAAAATGTTAAAGAATGTATGCATACAGTCAAGGAAAGTGACAAAGAATTGAAGAAGCAGATTATTATTTTTGGACAGCGTCAGAGTGCCAGAAGACGGAGTAATTGATGAGTTCTTGGTCGAAGTGTTAGACTGTGATGACATGGAGTGATCTTCCAGTTGGAACCTGTAGTTAATTTTGAAGGTTGAGTCATGAGCAGCAGTTAACTCGACTTTCAGTCTTGAGTTTACTTGCTAACTTAACACATGCTTATCTCGTCCTTGGAATTATCATCACAGGAGTTAGGGTTAGGGTTTCTAGTTAACTGAAGGTAGTGTCCAGTTAACTTTGCTTTAATAAGGACGTGCATGCTTGCACATGGTCCATTTAGGTTAAATGTATCAGTTAACTGATGGTATGTTCCAGTTAACTGTATAGTTTGCTTTATTAGGGTTTAATAATAAATCTTGCATGCATTGCAAGACTATAGTTGACTCAAGGTGATTTTAGGGTTCCCTACACCTTGATGTATATAAATAAGAGCTTTTGCTCATTTGTAAATAACTTTTGCTTGAGAGAGAAATATATGTTGTGCCTACCTTGCCCTCAATATTGCTCTTTTGGTATTTGTTCATGTGTCTTTACTATTACGATTAAGTGTTATGCCACATAGGGTTTCATGCAATTGTAATGGTGAATTCTTTCCATAGTTTAGATAAATCTGTTTTGTGCATCTTTACCATTATGATCAATTGTTATGCCACATAGGGTTTCATGCGATTGTAATGATAAATCTGTTTTGTGAGTCTTTACTATTATGATCAATTGTTATGCCACATAGGGTTTCATGCGATTGTCATGGTGAATTCTTCCCATAGTTTAGAGAAATCTGTTTTGTGCTTAATAAACTTGTTCAGATTGAGATGATAGTTGCGCCACCTTGCCTTCAAGTAGAGAATCTGCACTTGGTTATCGTGTGTTGTCGTGGACAATAAACTAATTCGGATTGAGATAATAGATGCGCCACCTTGCCTTCAAGTAGAGAATCTGTATCTAGTTTATCGTGTGATGTTGTTACCAATAAACTTGTCTAGATTGAGCTGATAGTTGCGCCACCTTGCCTTCAAGTTGAGAATCTATACACGTTTATCGTCTGATAATCATCCCTGCTCCATTTCCTCATGCTTTGTTTTCTTGAGGAAACTGGATAGATTTAAAGTGGTTAGCTTAGATGTAGTTAATGATCTGCGAAACCAGAAAATCCTTAGTTGCAACGTTCTTGGTTTTCTTAACCTTGTGCCTCTTCTAGCTGAGAACAAAAAGGTAGGTCTTAGATTACTTTTCTTTTCCACGCATTCCAGCACAACGAGGGAGCTTCCCCTCCTAATTTGAAGAGCACTCATTGCGTAGTGTACATAGCTGTACGTACAAACCTGCACTCCAGAGGTGTTAGTTTTTACGCCAACACATTGGTATGATGCTTTGTCGGGATATCGGAGGTGGACATGCCCACAACCTTGGTTCAATAGGTACATGTTTCAACAAGAGTTTGATGCCTCAATTATTTGATGGTTCTGCTTTGCCTTTGTCAGGGGCTCGATAATTTTAATGCATGATCGTTTAAAGGTCTAATAAAGGTTGCAATGGATTGATAGTGTTCTTCTCCATCTACTCCATCAACCCATATTAATAGTGACTCGTCCAACTACTAGAAACAAATGCAAATGTCCTCCATCGATTTGAAGTTTTAATGAAGCTATAGTGCAATGATTAGGGTTTGACACCTGACTAGTGTTAAATCATGATTTAGATCTTTTTCAAATATTTTTGTTTGGTTATGGTCTTCAAATGCCAAAAAGTTACAGGACAACCATTGATGCAAGTTCAGTTTGTTTAGGTCAAGTAAAAACTCATGGAATCAAGGGAGTTTAGTACTGTAAATGATATTTGAAATAAAATATCTCCGTGATGGTATGCATACATACATCCAAGAGGATTTCTCAATCATAGGATTTTTTTTTGCCACATTTGTTAGCACAAATGTAATATTGAGTTAGATGAATATGATAGTATTTTGAAAAAACCATAAGCTTTATGGTGATCTTTCTCTTGTTATGTATGGATATATTTAGCTCTATTATGGATTAATAATCATGTTCTATTATAAGTTCCATGATCTTTGTTGTATGTAAATGCATAGCTCATTAGTCCTTTGATTTTAGTTTGTTCTTGTTCTCATGTGCTGTGGTTGTCCAATAGATAGTCACCAATTTGCAACCATACACCAATCTCACACTATTAATCAAAAAACATAAATAAATAGTTTAATAATAGGTACGTCCTTCCTATGAATCCATGCCTGTCAATATAACTAGGGAATTACTCTCTAGTGAGCACTCAGTAGATATATATGTTGGGAAAATGTGTCTCAATCTTGCAATTACATAAGGTATTGTTGATAGGTAAGCGTGGGGGGTGCGGGGAGGTACCCACCTATGAGGGATCTAAGGGGATCATACCCTCGATGGGGGGTCTAGGGGTCGCGCCCCTCGACGGGGGCTCAAGGGAAATGCCCTCAAAAGACAAATCTTATGTATATTTTATTATTGTAAATCTAAAATGTTCATCATTAGGTCTCAAATCTGACAGTCGATATTTTGTTGGCTTGACTTTCCCTAGAAGGAAACCTTATTTTATGAGGGTGTTGTATTATGGTTGGGTATTGTGATGTATTTTGAGAGTCCGATAGTGGTCATGTTGCCTCTAGATCTCTGGTTGGTGATACTCCTATGAGAATCTTGCTCTGCAAGTATATTGTAATCTTTATGATTTCTGAATAATATATTGGGCGACTTTAGGAGTGTGGGGTTTTTCTCCCGAAAGGGTTTTCCCCATGTAAATCATTGTGTTGTGGTATGTATGATATTTATATTTATTTTTGTTTAAGTTTATGTAAATATTGTAAATATCTATAAAGTTTTGCATTATATTTCTCTCAAGATTAGTGTAGGAAGTTGTTCTGCTACCTTAGCTTCCTTACAAGTGGTATCAGAGTTTGATCACCTTTGGTTTCAGTTGTGGGTTGATTGGTTTTTTGAACTAATCCAGATTTGAGTGGGAGCTTGTGCAGAAGAAACTTTGTGATCTTGTTGGAGGAATTTTCAAATGGAAAGTTCATCAAGGAGAATAGAGGTGGATAATTTTTTTGGAAATAATTTTGAAATGTGGAAGCTAAAGATGGAGGATCTATTGATAGATTGGGATCTATGGGATGTTGTTGATGAAAATGTTTCAAGGCTTGCAGATCCTACTTTAGATGTCCAATATGATGTTATGGACTGTAAAGCCAAGGGTTTAATCATATTGTGCTTGGTAGACTCTATTTTAATCAATTTCCATGAAGAGACCTTTGCACAAAAACTATGGAATAAACTTGGTGAGATGTATCAAGCCAAATCTTTAGTGAACAAGATTTTCTTGAGGAAGAAATTGTATTCCTTGAAAATGGAAGAGGGTGGACAAATTACAAACCACCTGGAAGCATTCAATATGTTGGTGGCTCAATTGGCATTAATTGGTGTCAAAATGGATAAGGAGGAGAAATGTTAGATCTTGCTTTGTTCTTTGCCTAATTCATTGGATTCTCTTGTTATGGCTATTGGGAGTACTTCTGTTATATTGAAGATCAAAGAAGTGGTGGGTTCTTTTCTTTTTGAAGAGATGAGGAGGAAGGTATCCATCAGTGCCAAGGAGGCCTTAAATGTTCATGGAAGACCTAAGGAAAAATGCGAGAAGAATGATAAATCCAAGTACAAAGGGAGATCCAAATCTCCTGGAAAGTCCAAAGTTATTTGTTGGGACCGTAGAAAGCCTGGACATATTCATAAGGACTGCAAAGAAGAAAAGAATAAAAAGAAGACATTTTATTCTGATTCTGAGTTTGAGAAGGAAGATGGTGATGCACTCATTGTAGCTTTGGAAACTCGTACAAGTAATAATGCATAGTTAATTGAATCAAGTGCATCTTTCTATATGACCTTTAATAGAGATCAATTGGTTTTCTGAATATGAAGAATTTGATGGAGGTAAGGTGTACTTGGGTGATGATTCTTATTTAAATATTACTAGTCGTGGTAAAGTTAGAATCAGGTTTCCTAATGGTAGAATAAAAAGAGTTAATGGTGTGTTGCATATCCCTAGATTAGCATGAAATCTATTATCTGTGAGCAAACTAATAGATGCATGTGTGTAGGTAGTATTTTATGATGCATGATGCAAGATGGTTAGAGGTACTATGGTGATTGCTAGAGGTATCAGATATGCCACATTGTATAGGCTTGATGCATGGATTGTTGAGTGCAATAGTAATTCTATGAAAATAAAGTTTGTGGAAGAGGTGAGGGTTTCATCTTCAGTAGATGGTCATGTCTTCGGGGTACCAAAGGGTGCTCTTTCTTCTGAATCAAAGTTACTTGCAAAGAAAACTATGTTATGGCACAAAAGACTTGGCCACATCAGAGAAAAGAGTCTAAGGACCTTGAAAAATAAAAAACCTTATTGAAGGGTTGTCTGATTTTAATCTTGAATTTTATTTTTGTGAGCATTGCATTTATGGAAAACAAAACCATGTTTAGTTTTACTCAAGTTCTCATAAATCTTGTGGTGTATTGGATCTTATTCATTCTGATGTTTTTGGTCTCGTAGATGTTCTTTTAATTGGAAAAGACACAAATTATGTTTCATTTATTGATGATTATAGTAGGACATGGGTATACTTTGTTAAGAGTAAATTTGAAGTTTTCAGTTGATTTAAAGAATTTAAAGCAATGGTTGAGTTGCAAACTAGAAAGAAAATAAAATGTTTGAGGAATGGTAATGGTAATGATTTTTTCTCTAACGATTTTGATAGATTCTATAAATATTGTGGTATTCATAGACAAAAGACAACTCTGTATTCTCCACAATAGAATGGATTTGTAGAAAGAATGAAAAATACATTGATAGATAAGGCTAGGACTATGTTGAGTGGTGTTGGTCTAGAACAAAGTTTTTTGGCTGAAGTTGTTGCCATTAATTGTTACCTGATTAACAGGTCTCCTATATCAACTCTTGTTGATAAGATTCCTATAGAGACATGGTCGGGTCACAAACCTTCCTTAGAACATCTTATATTTTTTTGGTTGTGAGGCATATGCAGATGTTCCAAAGGAAAAGTGAATAAAGTTGGAGAACAAGGCTATGAAATGTATCTTCATCATATACAATTGTGGTGTGAAAGGATACAAGCTTTGGGAACCTATTGCAAAAAAAGGTAATATATAGTAGAAGTGTTATCTATAGAGAAACTAAGACTTCTTTTGTTACATTGTAACCAAAACAAAGTAAATAGGAAGATGTGATTCAATTTCCTTCTACACCTGAGAAAGTTGAATTGAGGCCCATGGATAGACAAGAAGTTGAGGAGGGATCATCTAGCTCTGAATCTTCAGAAGAGGAGGAAGAACCTCCAACTCAGCTTGTTTGTAGGTCTACAAGGCATAGACAACCACATGAAAGGTATTCACCTAACCATTGGAGATGTATTTTTTTCTTTGAATACTAACATGGATGAACCCAGATTGGTAGAAGAGGCATTAGGTATGAATGATGCAAAATTTTGGAAGATTGCTATAGATGAAGAAATGATAGCTTTGAAAAATAATGATACATGGGATCTTGTACCATTACTTGAAGGAAGAAAACTTGTTGTTTTCAAATGGGTATTCAAGAAAAAGATTGGTTCAGATGGAGGTATTGAGAAGTACAAAGCAACGTTGGTTTCAAAAGGTTACTTTCAAGTTGAGGGTGATGATTATGGTGAGATATTTTATCCTATTGCAAAAATAACATCCATTCAATTTTTGATTTCTATTGTTGTTGCTTATGATTTAGAGGTTGAGAAAATGGATGTGAAAACTAATTTCCTTCATGGTGACTTGGAGGAGGATACTTACATGACATAGCCAGATCACTATTGGTTTTAAAATTGAAGAAATATTTGTATGGCCTAAAATAGAGTCCTAGAATGTGATACCAAAAATTTGATACATATGTGTTGAGTTTGGGATTTGAGCATTCTAAACCAGATCATTGTGTTTATTATAAAACTGACGGTGATTGTTTCCTATTTATTGCATTATATGTTGATGATATGTTATTTATTGGTAAAGGGAAAGGTATGATTTTAGAGCTGAAATCTCAACTTGTAGCTAAATTTGAAATGAAAGATCTTGGTGCAGCTAGACACATTATTGGTATGGAAATTAGAAGAGATAGAGTGAACGGAAAGCTATGGATTGGCCAAAGTAAGCATGCCAATTAAATTTTATAGAGGTTTGACATGCAAGATTGTAGACCATTGTGTGTTACTTTTTCAGCTGGAACAAAGTTATCTATTTCAGATTTTCCAACATCCCCATCAGAGATGGAAGACATGAGCAGATTGCCTTAACACCTAGTAGAGTTCATGGGATGCAGTTAAAAGAGTCTTTAGATATTTGTGTTATCATAATAATTAGACTGAAGACAATATTTCCTTTGATATTCATGGTTAAATGTGCATTTAGACTGGGCAGATGATGTTGATAGTAGACGATTCACCAATACTTATGTGTTTACTTAATTTGGTGGTGCAATTAGTTGGATGAGTAACTGATAGGTTGTGATTTCTTTATCCACTACTGAAGCTGAGTATATGGAAGCTAATCATGCTTATAAAGAATCAATTTGGCTTAAGAGACTGTATTTAGATATTGGAATAAAACAAGGCGCAATGACAATTTATTGTGACAGTCAGAGTATGATCTATCTAGCTAAGAATCCAACATTTCATTCCAGTACCAAGCACATTGATGTATAATATCATTTTTTTAGAGATATGGTCGAAGATGGAAGGGTGAAGCTAGTTAAGGTAGAGACTTTGATGAATGTTGTTGGTTATTTAACTAAGCTTGTGAGCATAGAGAAGTTCAGATGGTGTTCGAAGTCTATGGGCCTTTCGTCCCCTAGCAATTAAGAGATGTTGTTTATACTCCCTCCCATTGCTCTTTCAAGGTGTTTGACAAGTGGGAGATTTGTTGGGAAAATGTGTCTCAACCTTGCAATTACATAAGGTGTTGTTGATAGGTAAGTGCGAGGGTACCCCCTACGAGGGGTCTGGGGGGATCATCCCCTAGGTGGAGGGTCTAGGGGCCACGTGCCCTAGTGGGGGGTCCGAGGGTTGTGCACCCTAGCAAGGGCTTGGGGGTAGTTCCTTCGAAAGCCAAATCTTATATATATTTTATTATTGTAAATCTGGATCATTCATCATTATGTCTCAGATTTGACGATCGATATTTTGTTGGCTTAACTTTCCCTAGAAGGAAACCCTAATTTATGAGGGCGTTGTATTATGACCGGGTATTGTGATGTATTCTAAGAGTTTGATAGTAGTCATGTTGCCTTTGGATCTTTGGTTGGTGATACTTCTGTGAGAAGCTTGCTCTACAAGTATATTCTAATCTTCATGATTTATGAGTAATATATTGGGTGGATTTTGGAGTGGGGTTTTTCTCCTAAAAGGGTTTTACCTACATAAATGACTTTGTTGTGGTATGCATGATATTTATGTTTATTTATATTTAAGTTTTTGTAATTGGTGTAAAGATCTGTAAATTTTTGCATTATCCTCCTCTCAAGATTAGTGTAGGAAGTTGTTTTGCTACCTTATCTTCCTTACAATATATTATGTGGGTCATGCTTGCACAATCATATCAACTATATAGGGGTTATATATGCAACTAGTATATCTTCACTTAATAACAAAAATTGGGGTTAAGATTGTAGTTGGGTTTGGTTGTAGTTGTTTTTGGTTTTCCATTTTGTTTGATTTTAATACCTATTAAGGTATACCCCTAATAACACCCTATTGAGTCTAATCTAAGCTCAAAGCATATGAGAGATAACCCACTCTCATAAAGTTGACCTTTAACCCTCCATGTTTTCTTGATGAGTTGATTTCACTTGCATGATAATTACCTTGGCCGTATGAGTGGAATTTTGTTCAAGGAAGTGGAGTAGTAGTCTTGGGATGCAATACAATACATATGGAAATAAAGATGGCTTTAGTTTGTTACCTCCTATTCTTGTTTCTCTCTACACTATTTTCTTGCATCTCTTCACATTATTCTTCTCTTTCCTATTATATTGTTCAAGAATATTTGTTGAATTTTAAGCATTCCCTCTCCCTTGACTCCCATAAGTCCTTGTTTGATTGGTCTCCTCATCACTCCTATAATTGGACCAGTGTTATCTCTTCTTCTCATCATTAATGTGTGGATTCTTTACATCTCATGGGTATGTTTTTGTTGGGCCCCATCTCTCCTTTCCTTGAAAATATCTCTTTTCAAGTAGAGCATTTGATCTTAACAGTAATAGCTTCCAAGGAAAAATTCCTCCTCAAATAGGGAGGTTATTTCACCTTAGAATGCCTAGATTTTCAATAAATAAATTAGAAAGCTCCATTCCCTCCACTCTTTTATTTTGTTGTTTTTTGCAACAACTCATACTATTTTATAACTTTTTGAGCATGGTAATATCCCTTCTCAACTTGACCTTGTTTCACATCTAGAAATCCTTTATTAAGGACAAAACTAGTTGACAAGCACAATACCACCTTCCCTAGGAAACACTTCATCTTTAACTAACTTGATGTTAGAAGAAAACAAAATCTAGGGTGGTATTCCTATTGAGTTGGGTATGCTTACTCAACTAAAAGTGCTCAATCTTGAGACCAACACCTTGAGGGGAGTGATTCCCATTGCTCTTTCCAATTGTACTCTTATTTAAAATTTGTCATTAGCTGATAACCAATCAAGTGGCTACATTCCTTGACAATTTGGAAAAATATCAAAGTTGCTAGCACTATTTTTGTGGGAAAACCAACCTCCCTCTCCAATTGGACCCAAATTCAACAACTTGTCTTAAATAATAACCAATTGAGTGGCAAGGTGACCTTGGAGTTTGGTAATTTACACCAACTTTTAAGTCTTGGATTTCAAAGAAATCATCTTGTGACTGGAATAAATTATTTTTCCATTCTAACTACCTCAAATAATTTCTCCTTTTTGGAATATCTAAACTTGTCTCTTAATTATCTAAAATATCAAGATTTATTTATTTATTTGCGATTGAGCTCCAATAAAATTGAGGGAAGCTTACCAAGTGGCATTAACAACCTCACAATACTACAATACTTGAAATTAGATGGCAATAATTTTTTAATGGAACTATTCCATCCTCACTTAGTCAAACTCCACAACTTGAAAGATTGTATCTAAGCAAACATAATTAATTTGAAAGTATTCTAAAAAGTTTGAGCTAGGAAAAAAGTCTTGGGCTATTATCATTCCATGAAAATATGCTTATATGGAAAATTCTAAATAGCCTTGGTAGTCTCCCACAACTAAGATACCTTTTTCTTCAACACAATCAACTATCAAGTAAAATACCTTCTAGTTTAGGGAGATATCAAATTTTGGAGCTATTGGACTTGTCTTACAACAAGCTAAGAGGAAACATACCCCCATAAGTAGTAGGTCTTAAAAATATCTAAAAATATTTTATCATTTCCAACAATTTATTACAAGGTCCTCTTTTAGAAATGAGAAAAAAAGGTAATGGTCCAAGCTATATATATGTCTCTCAACAACTTTTTAGGTGAAATTCTAGTTGCACTATTAAACTCCACCAAATTGCAATATTTGAATCTTTCATGGAATTCATTTTATGGCCCAATACCAACATTACTTAAAAACTTAAAAACCTCCAGTAAATTGATCAAAAGTTTTTAGATGCAATCCCAATAGATTTTCAAGAGATTAACACACTTCAACATATCAATATCTCTTCAAATAGATTAATACGGGAGGTTCCAAATGAAATGGTTTTTGTAAAAGTTAACATGTCAAAACTTATGGGAAATCTCAAGGTTTGCGTGGAAACTTGGATCAATTTGCAGCCATGCTTTGATTCCAAACATAAACAAGTTGTAGCCTCTAAAAATGTGATAGTACCAATTACGATTGAAATTGCAATCTTCACCATTTATATTATTTTTTTGGTAATTTTCTATAGAAGGAGACATTTTTTATTTTTATTTTTTTAAATTAAAAACAGCCAGGACTACACCATTATATTCATCATGGAAAAATTTACATTGCATCCATGGAAGTTCTGCATATCTGCACTATCATCCCCCTTCCAATTACATAACCCTTTTATCTATCATACTCCTTCCCCTATTACATTCTAAATATCAAAATTGTTGAGTGTACTCTGCTATCTTCCTAACTTGGACCTTTTGTATTGCTAACTACTGCAAATTTACAATAGAGAAACAAAAAAAACACACCCCACTAGTCACATTTGATCTCGCCATAGACATAGGAACTGACCATATACCACTTGACCCACATGCAACACCTCACCCACAACTGCATCCCCCTACCACATTCAGCGACCACCCACAACCAACCCCCAGCCCGCGACCTTGGCAAAGTCTTGAACCCAACCTGCTTCTGCATCTTGAACTAGACCAACCCACCACTTCAGAAATACAATTCCCATCGCCTTGGCACGACTGTTACGAGGCATGACCATCATTGGCCATGACACAATCAGAGAAAATCCCACCACCGAGATTCCATGCCTACAAATGACATAGTAATCCATAGGAATGGGGACTCTCCCATCTTCATCCACATTGTCTAATACATCCTCTAACTCCCCCAAAAAACAATATTTGAATAACTTGTCATACAGGGTCCTCGCTACCTCTTTGCTTTCACCTTCATTCAACACCATTGCAAGAAACATAGCAGTAATGTACATAGTCACCCTGTAGCGATGCTCAACTTTCAAAAAATCATCTTTACCGCAACCATCACTAAACCATGTTTCACCTTCATTATACATTTCAGCCTTCTCTTTGTCACCTCGCTTAGAAAAATAGCTTGGCACTTCCTGCATACTAGTCTTAATGGCGTATCCATCTTCCTGAATGTTCCTACCCTACACACACTCAAACATTTATTCCTCCCTTTACATCATACCTCGTTTACAATGCAATTCACAATATTTGATATGACTTCTGTCATCAAAGGAGATATGAAAGGCTGATAGCCTGCATTTCAAAGTTCTCATGATTTTTTTTGCATTACACAGGTCCCAAGCCACCTTCGCTTGATCTGAATTAGATTGTAATCACCACAATTTATGACTCTCTATGTCACTTGTCTGATTCATGAGTGTCTTAATTAATGACGATGTGAAGCCATTCCCCTACCAACACAAGCCCATTCTATGTGATCACGTGCTCGTCGATGAGTCTAGCGAGGCAAGCTTTTCCAATTCATCAAACTCCCTAATCAGATCCCATATGGAGTCCAACCACTTATTCAGTCGCCAATTCAGAGTCTTCCTTAGTTGAAGAGCGTTGATCATGATGAGTGAGTCACCCTTTAGGTGCACTTTTCTTACTCCTAATTCTCGACCACCTTTCAACCCAAGGTATGCAACCCTAAACTTGACCATATTGTTAGTTGCCACATTGAGATGTTTAAATTTTTTATATAACACCCTGCCCATATGGTCTCTAATTACACAACTGGCCCTACTTGGCCCTAGATTTCCTCTAGAGGCACCGCAAAAATTTATTTTCACCCATCCCATCTTTGACGCTTCCCATTTAACACCTGTCTTTAGATCAACCAGAAGATCAACCCTTCGAACCCCATTAATGGGGATATAGAAGGAGACATATTATTCATAATACTATTGATCTCAATATTGGGCCTACAATAATTTCATATGAAGAAATTGAAGATGCAACTAGTGGGTTTAGTGAGACCAATTTGATAGGAGTTGGTAGTTTTGAATCTATTTATAAAAGGATTCTCAACAATTGTACAAATATTTCTATTAAAGTTCTCAATTTATAGGATGAAAATGCTCATCAAATTTTTAATAGAGAATATAATGTGTTGAAAAGAGTTAGGCACCACCATGTGATTAAAATCATTGCGATATGTTCCAACTCTAATTTTAGAGCATTGGTTCTTCCATTGATGTCAAATGGAAGTTTGGAGAGATGGCTATATCTCGAGGGAGCAAGTGAATCTAAATTATTATTTTTTGATCGATTAGGAATATAAAAAATATAATACAAGGAATGACATATAAGCATCATCATTTCTTTGTGCAAGTCATCCATTATGACCTAAAACCAAATAATGTGTTGTTAGGGGATGATATGACTCTGTATATTGTAGACTTTGGCATTAGAAAATCCTATTTGGGAATCCAATGGATTCTACAAATCCACTCAAGGGATCTATAGGATACATTGCATTAGGTATAGATGTTGAGCTATTACAACATAAATTATCATTATATTGGTTTTGCATAAATAATATGAATGGTTTGTATGGGATATGTATCACTAATTATTATATTGTCTTGTAGAGTATGGAATGAGTGGAAATATTTTAACAAAAGGAGATTTACATATATAGATATGGAATTCTTTTAGAGTTTTTGACAAGGAGGAGATATACATATGACACGTGTTTGTAGAAGGAACCAAAATGGGTAGATATTAATTTTCCAAATAGAATCATCAAAGTGGTGGACACCAACCTACTCAGATAAGTTAATGAATTAGATTTATGAATGAAATTATGATGTGTTACTCAATTGATACAAGTAGGGTTATCCCACACAAGGTAGTTGCCACAACAATGCTCGAATATGATGGAAATATTTGAAATATTAGAAAGAATAATAGGGGGATTTATTGGTACTTGATTTTTTTAATTTACCCATAGAAATCTCACCATTTTTTTAGAGTAACGTGCTCTAAGAAACACTAATTCAAGGAGGGAGGAAAATTGGTCCACATCTACATCTTAGCTCTTCCCTCAACTTAATAGCAACTATTAGCTAGTTTTTCTTTGTTTTTAATAATTTTTATTGTAAAATAGTAAATATTATAAATTTTCTATACAAGTTTAGAATATTGTGATGTTATGTTGTTATGGCATGCATAATATTTGAGTGAACTCTAGAGATTTGAAGATGGTGTGTATTTTTTCCATTTTAAAATAAAACATAGTTAATGAGTTTAACTATGTATGTATAGAAATATAAATAAAATAGAAACAAAAAGAGAGTCAATATTTGCTTTTAACATAAGTCTTCATTCTTCTTTACAAAAGATTATAAATAACTTTGTAATATTTTCCAAATATTATCACAAACCTTGTGGCAACACATCTAATAAATTATTTGTCTATCAACCTATATCAAACACGAGCTTGACAATTTTCTATAAAAGGAATGAAATTTATATTTACCATAGCCTTAGATGGTCCTCTATTTGTGAGAAATATTTAGATCAAACTTATTGGATATGGATTGTATCTTTATTTTTAGGCATATAGGGAATCTTTTGAAAGAAATGGTTATTAATGCGTATAAAGGGAATCATGGTCATCATAGATACCATTTCTATGTTTTTTCACCACTGATCATCAAATTTCGAACCTATTATTAATTACTTGACATGTTTCGTAGGAATTATTTGATAATATATTCATAACTCTTTGTTTGTGCTAAATCACCACTTTGCATGGTTGTGTTGTTATGGTTTACTCTACATGAACAAAGGCTTCAATTATGTTGGTGGCATTGTGACCTTTGTTTACTACCCCTTCTCTATTTTTTTAATATCAAGTTTTATGGGATTGTATATGATGTATTTATCTATTTATTACCAATATATTTCATCAAAATTTATCCAATAGCATTTTTAACTAAAAATAATTTTCTTAAAATGAAACATTGGATGTGATCCATAGTTGTAGTAGTACCACATACTTCCTTAGACTACATGCAGACATTATTGTTCAAGGAATAACCTAATTTAACTTATATTCAAATGAATTTTAGATATCCGACCTTTACAATAGTATTACCATGTAAATTTAAGTTCCATACCATCTAAGACATCTTGGGAAAAATATTTCACAACACCTATTGTTTTTACTTTTAAAAGATATTTACAGTAAATCACTTTGGCCATACAAAGAATTAATTTAGATTCAAACAATTTAACACGATGGATGGGTAGGATAAGTATATTTTTATAGAGATTGTTTATATCTTGGTTATTATATCATTTCACTATTCCTATCATGAATAAGGTATAATGGAACTTTAGAAAGGTGGTTTATATTGTGAATTTTTCCCCAAATCTACCATATCTAAATATAGGATAAATAAATATTTAAGGAAAGGCATAGTGAATGCATATTTCTATCAAAGTAATGCTATGTGATTTATTTTTAAAGTTGTAATCAAAGTTTGGCTTCCTAGTGCACTCATTTCTAGAACATCTAGGTGTGTGATAAACCTTTATGTTTCAAGATTTAATTAATAGCAAAAGGAACTTATAAAATCCTTAGAACTAAGCGAAGTTTGCAACAGGTTAAAATTATGACAAGTTTATGTGTCTATAATATGGAAAGCTCAATATTCTATGTAATTTTCTATTGTTGAGAGCTGTAATTTTCTCAACCATTTATCAATAGCAACCATCAACAAAAAAACAAAAACCAATAGGAAACAAATAGAGACCCAACATCAAGGAAAACAACAAAGCAAAATACAAAGACCATCAATAGTATCATACAAGTTTTTTCCTATTTGTTGTTGGAAAAGAAATTGCTCCTTGTGTTAAGATTTGTAGTAGTCATTTATGTATTCTATTACATATTATTAGGAAATAATGAGTATCATGGAAAAATATATACTCTTTCTTTGCCTAAAGATCTTTTCCTAAAAGTGTTGAGTAATTTTTATGGGGAAAGGCTTAATTCCACAAAGATCAATAGTTCAACAAGGATTTTGTTTGTAGCAAACACACACACATGATGGTTAGTCTATACCAATCAAGGAATCTCATCCAATACAAATTAGTCCTATAATAGTTGATTCTTATATTGTTTCCATTCATTAAATTTAGTAGGATTGGCTAATGATCCTCAGTTACCTAAACCTTTCTAGTGGCAGGGCTTGTTTTTATCTAGAACCAAATCCTTAAACAAGTCTAAAGTGTGCACACACAAAATGGTTAGTCTATACCTGTAAAGGCATCTCATGGTACACATTAGGCCTATTATAGTTGATGCTTATATTGTCTCCATTCATTAGATTTAGTAGGACTGGCTAATCATTCTTAGTTATCAAGACCTTTCTTGTGGTAAGCCTTGTTTCTATCTAGCCAACTCCTTAAATTAGAATGATAGGGCTAGTTATGTGTTTTTTTTGCTAGATGGATTATTCGTGTGTTTAATTTACAATATTCATTTGAATTTCTCTACCATGTGTGGAATTGAAATTTTTTATTTATGCAAGTGGGATGAAATTATTGGTAGTTTCCTAATAGTGAGACATGGAAATCCGTGTAAATATATTTTTCTTATGTAACTAGATGAAATTTATTCTTTAAAACCCTAGTTGAATGTTCTTTCCTAGGAATTGGATCTTGGTATCAGTTCCTTTTCCTTGTGTAATCTTAATTTATTTTTCCAAATGTCTTTAGTTTCCTTTCCTTTCTTTCTTTTTGGTCAAAATTATATCCCGAAAACCTAACACCACATCATATGAGAGAGTTTTCCTTCTTAAATGCAGAAGAAGATCGATAATCTAATAACAATATTTCCAATTATTAAAGCATTTGCTGCTAACTATTGGGTGAGTCTAGATTGTTTACAACAAAATATCACATCAATAAATCATTTTACCAAGTGGAAGATAATGAAATAATTTGTGGACAAACATCAAATAAGAATGCCAATGTTGAATGGTATTATAAATATTTAATGGGTTCCAGTGGGTTTTTAATGTTGGTCATAGTTTTTTTGATGAATAGATATAGTATCTATATTAATATAAAAGATAAAAATAAATATTCACAAAAAAAGATGGGTGATAAGAAGGCACACCCTGAGAGTCACATGGGTTGAGCCTAGAAAGCAGGATATATATGCCATGTTCAAGATGTTATTTTAAGAAATTGTATTGCTTGGGAAATACCCTATATCTAGAAAGGAGAGAGTTTATATTGCACCATGTCATGGTGACTTACATTTCACACCCTCTATTTGGAAAATTTTGGTCATATATCTTTACAGTTATATATCAGGTCCTCATTTTAGAGTAAGGATTTGTTTAAGTTGATAGGTTTTTTGCTTACTTGGAATTAATTTTGAATGCCATGATAACTAGGCTCCAAACAAAGGGATTGCTATTGCTCAGTGTTAGGGCTAAAATGTCTAGCCAATAGAGTGAGAATTGGAAAAAAAATAATGATATATGTTTTTCTTATCTAATTCTAAAAATGAGAGTGTCATAGGTTCTATCTTGACATTGGACAATAACTATGTTACTCAAATTTCATTATCTTTAAAACATTACATCAACATAACAACAATAAACATTAAACACTTAATTCACTTACAATCTATAAAAAAATTATTAAACAACTATTAATTAATAATCTTAAACAAAACACAATAAAATATTTATTTTTATTATAAATTTAAAATCTAGAACACATTTAATTTATTATTTCTCATTATGAAAATCAAAGTCTAAATTCAAAAGAACCAATTCATACTTAAAAACTAAAAGACTGCGCACCATACAAAATCAATGATTTGTGACATCCTGCGTGGAAGAGATTGGGTTATATTTTCTTCAGTGGAGAATAAAAAATTGTTTCCCATGTCGACTAAGTAACGAAGGGCCGCACACTTTCTTCCCATTTTTGACAGTTTCCTTGCGTTCGACTAATTCCACACGGCAGGTGACAGAGATTCCACACGGCGTTTGAAAAATGTATGGACTGCAAAGAAATATATGCAGAGGTTCTCAACACTCATTGCCTGCCCAGACTTTGTTATGCAGTCCGTCAATGAAGATGAAGATGAGCTGCACATTTGTCGACACTTCCCGTTTTGCCAACTTTTTCTTTTGCGTGCGAGAAAACTCATTGTCTCACGATTCACTAGCCTAGACTTTTGACCGTTGGACATGCCTTGGCAGCTATTTAAGAAGATTTCAGGGAGCCTGCAGACAACACAGAGGCTTTGTATTTCTCTCTTGTTTTTGAGTTCAATACAGATGAAAATGAAGATGGGTTTAGTTTGTCACCTCCTATTCTTGTTTCTCTCTACACTATTTTCTTGCATCTCTTCTCATTCTTCTTCTCTTTCGTATTATTCTGATCAAGAAGCTATGTTGGCTTTCAAGCGTTCCCTCTCCCTCGACTCCCGTAATTCCTTGTTTGATTGGTCTCCTCATCACTCCTCCTGCAATTGGACCGGCGTTGTCTGCTCTTCTCGTCATCAACGCGTGGTTTCTTTAAATCTCACGGGTATGTCTTTGTTGGGCACTATCTCTCCTTTCCTTGCCAATCTCTCTTTTCTTAGAGTACTTGCTCTCTACAATAATAGCTTCCAAGGTCAAATTCCTTCTCAACTAGGGAGGTTGTTTCGCCTTAGAATACTTAACTTGTCAATAAATAAATTAGAAGGCTACATTCCCTCCACTTTTTGTTTCTGTAACAACTCATACTATCTAATAATGTTTTGCCTAGTAATATACCTTTTCAATTTGGCCTTCTTTCATATTTAGAAATCCTTTATTTAGGAGAAAATCAATTGACAGGAACAATACCAACTTCTCTAGGAAATATTTCCTCTTTAACTAACTTGAAGTTGGAAGAAAACAAAATTGAGGGTGGTATTCCTATTGAGTTGGGTATTCTTACTCAACTCAAAGTGCTCAATCTTGAGACCAATAACCTGAGGGGAGTGATTCTCATTACTCTTTTCAATTGCACTATTCTTCAAAATTTGTCATTAGCTAATAACCAATTAACTGACTACATTCCCTGGCAGTTTGGTAAACTATCAAAGATGCAAGAACTATTTTTATGGAAAAATCAACTCACTGGAGAAATCCCAACCTCCTTCTCCAATTGCACTCAACTTCGATGACTTAACTTAAGGAATAACCGATTGAGTGGCAAGGTGCCCTTGGAGTTTGGAAATTTACACCAACTTGTAAGGCTTTCTTTATGGGGAAATCATCTTGTGAGTGGAAGCAATGGTTTTTCTATTCTAACAACCTTGACTAATTGTTCCTTTTTGGAATTTCTAAACTTGTCTTCTAATTATCTCACTTGCATTTTTTCCTTGTCTATTAGCCAACTATCAAGCAAACTTTATTTTTTGCGATTGAACTTCAATAGAATTGAGGGAAGCATACCAAGTGGCATTAGCAACCTCACAATGCTACAATACTTAAATTTAGATGACAATAATTTCAATGGAACTATTCCATCCTCATTGAGTCAACTTCCATATCTTGAGGGATTGTATCTAGGCAGAAATAATTTATATGGAAGTATTCCAAAAAGTTTGAGTCAAGCAAAAATCTTGGGCTATTATCACTCAATGAAAATATGCTTTTAGGGAAAGTTCCAGATAGCCTTGGTAGTCTCCCACAATTAAGATATCTTTTCCTTCAACACAATCAACTATCAAGGAAAATACCTCCTAGCTTAGGGAGATGTCAAAATTTGGAGCTGTTGGACTTGTCTCACAACAGGCTAAGAGGAAACATACCCATAATTAGTAGGTCTTAAAAATCTCCAAGCTATAGATGTGTCTGTCAACAACTTCATAGGTGAAATTCCAATTGCACTGTCAAGTTGCACCAACTTGTAATATTTGAATATTTCATGGAATTCCTTTTATGGAACAATACCAACATCACTCACAAAACTCAAAAACCTCCAGGACATTGATCTCTCTAACAACAAATTGTCAGGTGCAATCCCAATGGATTTCCAAGAGATTAATACACTTCAACATATCAATCTCTCTTCAAACGGATTAATAGGGGAGGTTCCAAGTGAAGGAGTTTTTGCAAAAAATGATGAGTCAATACTTATGCGAAATCTCAATCTTTGCGGCAAGTGGATCAATTTGCAGCCTTGCTCTACTTCCAAACATAAAAATTCTAGCCTCTAAAAAGGAGATAGTAAAAATTATAATTGGCATTGCAATCTTCACCATTTGTATTGCATTGTTGGTAATTTTCTATAGAAGAAGACACACTAATCATAATACTATTGATCTCAACATTGGACCTCCACGAATTTCAAATGAAGAACTTGAAGATGAAACTAGTGGGTTTAATGAGACCAGTTTGATAGGAGTTGGTAATTCTGGATCTGTTTATAAAGGGATTCTTAGAAATGGTACAAATATTGCTATTAAAGTTCTCAATTTGCAAGATGAAAATACTCATCAAAGTTTTAATAGAGAATGTAATGTGTTGAAAAGAGTTAGGCACCACAATGTGATCAAAATCATTTCAGTATGTTCCAACTCTAATTTTAAAGCATTGATTCTTCCATTGATGTCAAATGGAAGTTTGGAGAGATGGCTATATCTTGAGGGAGCAAGTGGATGCAGATTAAATTTGTTTGATCGATTAAGAATAGCAAAAAAAATAGCACAAGGACTAACATATCTCCATCATCATTGCTTTGTGCAAGTCATCCATTGTGACTTAAAACCAAATAATGTGTTGTTAGGGGATGATATGTGTATATGCTGAAAATTGAAAACTAAATGATTTAATCTATAAATTCAAATCAAAATTTCAGCATATCATCAATAAAGCCTTTCCAAATGAATAAAAATGTACAAAATGCAAACTAAACTATGCAAAACTAAAATAAATGCATTCAAAGGAAAATCAGCTCCATTGTTTTCCTATTTCACCATGATTCTTGATTTATGCATTTGATGCTCTCAGATTTTTATGAGCACAAGTGCAACAAGAAGCTATGATGAGTGGAAAAGAGATTGAAATCGAATTTCGAAATAAAAATATGTGTCCCCAAAAAGTGAGAAGGAGGAGGTTTTTATAAATGTGAAAATGAGAAATGAGAAATGAGTGGAGTGATTTATGCCATGATTCGTGTTTGGAAGCTCAAAATGTGCAATTTTGAGCTAATTTCATGGAAGTGGATTTATGAATTTTAAATTATTTATTGAAATATATGAATGCATTTTAATGATTAATGCAAATGGATGAATTAATGGATTTATAAAAGATATGCATATGAATATGATGATGAATGAAAATATTTAATGTACGAGTATAATGATTATGCATGTGTAATGAATGTATTTAAGTGATTATAGATTAATGACTAATGAAATGGATGAATTAATGATTTATGAAATGGGATAATGAAATATGCAAATGGATAAATAATGGATAAATGACTAAATGTTTATGTAAATGGATTATGGTTATGAATAAATGCTTATAATATTTTAATGGTTTTATGGAGATATGATTATGCAGATGATCAATTAAAATATGCAATGGATAAAAATGATTAAGAGGACATTTTTATGCGTCTACAATATGACTTCATATATTGCCGACTTTGGCATTACAAAAACCATTTTTGGTAATTCAATGGATTCTTTGGATTCTAAAAATCCACTCAAGGGATCTATAGGCTACATTGCATTAGGTATATAGATGTTGATCTATTACAACATAAATTATCATTATATTGGTTTTGCATAAATAAGATGAAAGGTTTATATGAGACGTGAATCACTAATTATTATATTGTATTGTATTGTAGAATATGCATTTGGTGGAAATATTTCAACAAAAGGAGATGTATATAGCTATGGAATTGTACTTTTAGAGTTGTTGACAAGGAGGAGACTTATAGATGACATATTTGTAGAAGGAATCAATCTACCAAAATGGGTAGATATGATGTTTCCAAATAAAATCATAGAAGTGGTGGACACCAACCTATTTAGGGGTGATCCCACAATAGTGGTTTACAATTTTTGGCCAAACTGGACACTGAAATAATTTTTTTAACTAAATTTTCACTTTCGGGCACCTATAGCGGCTAAACCATGAGGAATTTGAAGATGATGCAAACTAGAGTTTCATGGAATTTTGTCTTTAGATTCTAAATATATTTTTTTCAAAATTTTTGGAATTAGATTGCACTTCTTTTTCCATCTCCCTCGAAAACTAGTTTTTTTCAGAAAACAACATTTTAAAAAAGTGATGTTCACCGTATAACGCATAACTTTTTTTCCTTGAAGGATGAAATTCTAATTCTTTTGAATTTAGATTTGTAACTTTGATATCTAGTGCTTCCACTTTGTTAGATAAGTTTTTATTGAATTTTTTTCTTTAATCAAGTTTCAAAGTCAAACCAATTACAATTTAGACATAGCGCATTATAATGCGTAACTTTTTGTATGTATCGAAATTCAATTTTTTTGGTGGATCAAGGACTTCAATATTTGGCACTCATAGTTTTCAATTTTTTTTTTGATAATCTACTATTTTTCCACATGTGCAGAATAAAGAGCTTGATTTTCGGTGAAAAACCTATGTTTAATAAAACTAAAAAAACAAATACATAATAAAACCAAAACATATTAAAATTATATTTATTGGATAGCTCGTTCCGAGGACTACCTGATTCCAGTTGGGTCTGTGAAGTCTCCGCCATTTTCATCTTCAACTCGAGCTCCGGAGTGCAAATTTTTTGATTTTTTTGGTGAACAAGGTCAAAAATTAGGGAAAAGGGGGGTTCGCTCAAACTAGGGGGGTTCAAGTGAATCCCCAGGGGTTCGATCGAACCCCCTTCCAAAAAGGGATTTCCTTTTGCTTTTTTGGCCGATTGGTCCGTACATGCATTAAATGGGTTCGCTCAAACCCTAGTTCAAGCAAACCCCCAGAATGAAAAAAATTGGCATGGGGTCATTTTTTACAAGTTTTCCTTCCTCATTTGAATTGTAAACCACTTTTGTGGGTTTACCCTTAGAGATATTAATGAATCCGATTTATCAATGGTATTGCCATGCATTAATCAATTGATACAAGTAGGATTGGCTTTCACAAGGGAGTTGCCACAACAACGCCCAAATATGATGGAGATAGTTGAAAGATTAGAAAGAATAATAGGGGCATTTCTTGGTACTCGGTTTTTTAATTTACCCATAGACATCTCACCTTTTCTTGAGAGCACAAGTGGTCTAAGAAACACTAATTCAAGGAGGGATGAAAATTGGTCCACATCAACATCATAGCTCTTTCCTCAACTTGATAGAAACTAGTAACTAATATTTCCTTATTTTTTAATAATTTTTCTTGTAAAAGAGAATATTACAAATTTACTATACAAGTTTAAAATATTGTGGTGTTAAGTAGTTATGGCATGCATAATGTTTGACCAAACTCTAGAGATTTGAAGATGGTGTGTATTTTTTTCCATTTTCAAAGAAAACATTTTTGAGTAACTATGCGCATAGAGAAATATAAATAAAATCCAAACAAAAAGAGATTCAATCTTTACTCTTAACATTGTCTTCATTATTCTTTACAAAGGATTATTTGTAAATGTATTTTTCTTATGTTAGATGGAATTTATTCTTTAAGACCCTAGTCGAATGTTCTTTCCTAGGAATTGGATCTTCGTATCGGTTCCTTTTCCTTGTGTAATCTTTAGTTACTTTTCCAGATATGTTTGTAGTTTCCTTTCCTTTCCTTCTTTCTGGTCAAAATCATATCCCAAAAACCTAAAACCACATCATATGAGTAAGTTTCCCTTCTCAAATGCAAAGGAAGATTGATAATCCAATAGCAATCTCTCTAATTATTGAAACATTTGCTACTAATTGTTGGGCGAGTTTGGATTGTTTACAACAAAATATCATACCAATAAATCATTTTACCAAGTGGAAGATAATGAAATACTTTATGGAAAAACACCAAATAAGAATGTTAGTGTTGAATGGTATTATAAACGTTTAATGGGTTGCAATGGGTTTTTAATGTTGGTCATAATTTTGAATACTTAGCAAGGATATATATGCCACGTTCAAGATGTTATTTTAAGAAATTGTATTGCATGGGAAATATCATATATAGAAAGGAGAGAGTTGATGTTGCACCACATCATAGTGACTTACATTACACACCCTCTATTTGGAAAAGTTTTGGTCATATATCTTTATAGTTATAGATTACCTCATTTTAGAGTAAGGATTTGTTTAAGTTGATAGGTTTTTTGCTTACTTGGAATCAATTTTGAACGTCATGATAACTACGCTCCAAACAAAGGGAGTGTTATTGATCATCACGGTTAGGGACTAAAATGTCTAGCCAATAGTATGGGAATTGGAAATAAAATTAATGGTGCATTTTTTCTCAAATCTAATTCTAAAAATGGGAGTATCATAGGCTCAATCTTGACACTAGACATTACTTATGTTACACAATCTGCATTATCTTAGAGCATTACATCGACATGACAACACTAGTTACACATGGCTAAGCATATTACATGGTTATTTGTCACATCTTTGATCCTTATTTTAGAACTATTAAATCAAATCTTAGGGGTTTGACCAAATAAAACAACCTCCAAATTCCACAAAGAAGTTTGTTAACACTAGTTGATTAGTAGATTTAGATTCCAAAATGTAGGGTAAACAAGTTCTAGGCAACTAGAATTACACAAGTTGAATGCATGAGTGAAGATCAAATCTTTGCACATAGTTTGATTTTCTAGGCATATAAATAATATGTAGAGTTTTAAATAAAAAAATTCTTGTCCAATAGTAGTAATATGATAAGGTCTAACCACTAGTCACAATGATAGATTTAGAAATATAACTTATCACAAACATTCGATAACCAAACTTACAACTAAGTCCCCTAATCCTAGAACCAAGATATAATGGGACCCATTTTTTTTATATCAAATTGACATATAAGTAAGTCAAGAGATTGTTTGCTCTCAGACACTTACTCTCTTATTATAGAGTGTTAAATAGAAAAGTAAAGCAATGAGAAACCCATAAATTGAATTAAACCAAAATCTCACATCTATTTTGCTAAGAATTTGCATATTTTTGTATTACACTATACAAATTATATATCTTCCAAAACTTTATTTACTCTATAGAAAAACCAAAACTTTTAACAGTTAATTCACTTGCAATCTATAAAAAATATATTAAACAACTATTAATTAATAATCTTAAACAAATCAGAATTATATATATATAACGCATTTAATTTATCATTTCTCATTATGAAAATCAAAGTATAAATTCATACTTAAAAACTAGAACACTGCGCACCATACAAAATCAATGATCTATGACATCGTGCGTGGAAGAGGTTGGTTTATATTTTCTTCAGTGGAGAATAAAAAATTGTTTCCCTGTCGACTAAGTAACGAATGGGCGCACACTTTCCTCCCATTTTCGACAGTTTTCTCGCGTCCGACTAATTCCAGACAACACAGAGGCTTTATATTTCTCTCTTGTTTCTGAGTTCAATACAGATGAAAATGAAGATGGGTTTAGTTTGTCACCTCCTGTTCTTTCTCTCTACACTATTTTCTTGCATCTCTTCACATTCTTCTTTCTCTTTCGTATTATTCTGATCAAGAAGCTTTGTTGGCTTTCAAGCGCTGCCTCTCCCTCGACTCCCGTAATTCCTTGTTTGATTGGTCTCCTCATCACTCCTCCTGCAATTGGACCGGCGTTGTCTGCTCTTCTCGTCATCAACGCGTGGTTTCTTTAAATCTCACGGGTATGTCTTTGTTGGGCACTCTCTCTCCTTTCCTTGCCAATCTCTCTTTTCTTAGAGTACTTGCTCTCTACAGTAATAGCTTTCCAGGCCAAATTCCTTCTCAATTAGGGAGGTTGTTTCGTCTTAGAATATTTAATTTGTCAATCAATAAATTAGAAGGCTACATTACCTCCACTTTATTGAGAGAAAACGAATTGACATGCACAGTACCACTTTCTCTAGGAAATATAACTGCACTTAATTTGTCAATCAATAAATTAGAAGGCTACATTCCCTCCACTTTATTGGGAGAAAACGAATTGACATGCACAATACCATTTTCTCTAGGAAATATAACTTGGAGTTAGAAGAAAACAAAATCTAGGGTGGTATTCTTATTGAGTTGGACATGCTTACTCAACTCAAAGCGCTCAATCTTGAGACCAATAATTTGAGGGGAGTGATTCCCATTACTCTTTTCAATTGCATTCTTTTTCAAAATTTGTCATTAGCTAATAATCAATTAACTAGCTACATTCCTTGGTAGTTTGACAAAATATCTATTGATGGGGATGTTACTCACACAACATATAGATAGATTTGTTGAACAATGGAACCTATCTATCTTGAAAGAGTCACTAATTTGGTTAGGAATCAACTATCCTAAAACTCGAGAATGTTAGGTCTTGACTCACTAGGTTCTCTCAGGGTTTGTTGTTTAATTGTTATATTCACATGGGGGACTTATAGGTATTTGATGATATATGCGTATGCTTCGAAAGTAATTCTATTAATCTTGATAATTTATGCATCCATTACTTTCCATATTACTTCAAATTACTTCATCCAAAAGAAATTACAAAAGATTAAGAGAAGAGAGGAAAGAACCTAAGAAATTTAATTGCTTCAAATATTGCATATGTACACACTAAAAGAAAAGTAAAAAGAACCAAAAAACTATTTATATTTCCCCAGAATATCTCACAACTACATACAAAATGGTGTAAGAGTTTAAATAATTTAACTGTTCGTGCTAATGAGATAGCTTCAAAATACACCCAAAAATGGCGCGACAAATTTTATTTCACTAGGATGAACAATTTATAGTCATGTAGGATTTACAATCAGGAATGACCTTGATTTTTCTTCACCACTACAAACCTCTATAGTATGCACAAGTCTACTGAAAATGAACAAAAAATATGAAATAAAAGTTAAATTGGTGATGTGCCAATTTAAGCTCTATCATCTCAACAATTTATGATCCTTACTAAAAGATAATCCATTGTCTTTTATAGAACTAAGGCATAGGTTCATTATAAAATTACACATGGTGAGATAGCAATAAGTGAATCAACACCAAACACGTGGCAAGAAAATATCTTCTACACATGGGCTATCGACCACTATTTTCAGAAGAATTGATCAAATCTATTTCCTTCACTGACCAAGTCATTGCTGAATGTTCACTAACTCCTCAAAATTTTAGATAGTAGTCATGTATCCCTATGGTTGAAAAAATCTTGTTATCCCTCCTTTGATTTAGACTTATCTACATAGATTTGGTTGATCCCTTGCATTTATATCTTTATACCTTTGTCCTTTCTATCATCTATGGCCAAAAATGATTTAGTTCCAACATGCTTCGACATCCCTGTAACTTAAGGTACAAGTTATTGCATCAGGTTATTCACCCACATCTAGATCTATAACCAAATCTTCACCCTTAGGTGTGTTCCTTCCCACATCCCTTAGGATTTCCACAAAACTCAATAAATTTATTTCACATATGCATTTAGGACACCTTAAATCAAACCAATTTATTCAAGATTACTTCACATCAACCTTCATATTTGCCACTACGTTTAGTCCCATAATACAAACCATCCACACAACTCTAATCAAATGATTCCTGCATTTAAATTTTCCATTTGTGATTAGTTTTCTTCTAAATCACCTTTTAATCTTCTTTAATATTCTTATGCTACCTTTTTGGGGATTTTGATCAGTACCAAAATTTTGGAGATTCCTACTGGATACAAAATTCAAATGATGTTTGGTATTAGGTTCTGTAGTAAGCAATTTTTTTATAAGCTAACCTTACTGCAATTGCGCATATATGTAGCTAGATATGTTGTTGGGTTCATCAATCACCATTATTTAGTACTTATGCCTTAATTAATATTCGCTTTGTGGACAAAAATTTTTCTATCTGCACTAGTAAATGGAATAAGAATTACATATCATTCATCCAGTTTAGTAAGATTTACAATCTTCGATTAGAATAGATTGTTCCCATTTTAAGCCAATTTTGGATCTGATTGATTACGAAGGAATGACTTGGTGAAGTGAACCTGATCAGGTGGTGATCAACCTCTTTAAAGTTACACAATAATTGTTACTAGTGTAGAAAACAATACTAAATACGTGACTTAAAGTGCACCGATTCTACAAGACTCAAATTTATTGAAAAGCATAACTTTCCAATCTTAACCAATTTTAAATTATTTTTAAAGTGCAAACAATGTTATTTTAACATACTTTCAAATTTCATCAAAACAAGACACCACAATATATAGTCCATAAAATATATAATTTCAAAAAAATCTTTCAAAGATAAAAATTGTAACATCCCAAAAAAATTCCTAAAAAAAATTCAAAAAAGAGTTTATAAATTATCGACATAACCAAAAAGTTAAAACAATTATTCATCTACATGTATCCAAGAGGTAAATCAAGCATCACACATTAGCACTTTCTGCATCCACGATAGGACCACTTTCTAAGAAAGAGGAGACGCCATTTAGAAAGACAGCTTAAAAAATGTTTTAATAAAAACATATTACAAAAGTTTTAAGCTATAAATAATTAATAAAATGAAAAGAGAAAATATCATGTAGGCTCACTTTTCCTTTTTAATTTATCCTCATCAAGACTTCCCCACATTTTGACTTTTACTGGTTTTTTACTTTTAAAAGACAAAACCCTAAATATTAGAAGGTTTTGAACTACTTTCATGTTTTCTAGGCACAAGCTTTTCTTGTGACTGCTACGCATGCAAGTCATACTTCCCTGTGACGCCACCTTTCTTCCAAACCCCATGTATTTCCAACAAATATCGAGCTGTATCTGATAAAAGAAAAGCTTTCAACGGCTAGTTTGGTTTCCTGTAGCAACAAACTTCACATGCCGCCTGCAAGCTTCTTCCTCTGCCCTTAAATTAACTGCTGCACTTTCTGAAGCAACTGACGCCATACACACAGATTTTTATTGTTTGGTGCATTCATGTGCAATAAACCCTCACATACCCAGATGTCAGAACTGAGGCTTTCAATATCCTTCTTCAAAGGAGGTTTTTTCTTCAATTTCGCTATCTACTCACAGCCTGTGGTAGCAGACCTGCGTGCAACTCTTGGGACAAGAAGACTTTCCAAAATAAAGATAGTAGGGGAGAGGGGTTCATAATGGAGCACCCTAATTTCACGTTTCTTAAAATCTTACATAGAAATTTCAAATCACTCCCAATTTTGTACAACAGTTTATTTGGCAACTCATGTGTTTCTATATTTTATTTTAGAGCCACATCATCAAATATGATGCCACATCAGCATGCTTTTTGTTGAAGTATCCAAAAAGGCCCAAAAAAAAAAGTGAGACCGATAATGGTGCACTAAGTCATATTTTATTGGTGCACTGATTGACATCACATGATTTGTCACTTTGCGTACTTTATGGATAAAAAGTGTTTTGCAATTGGATATTAAAATGCTCCACTATGGGGCCCACTGAGGACTACTTCTATCCCCACTATTGGATCATGTTCCATTATGGGCCCCTCTCCCCTAATAAGTACATTTATAAAGATAGTAATAAGTACATTTATTTAAATATTTTTTTATTTTTATGATTAGACAGTCAATAGTAATTTTATACTTTTTTTTTGTCAAAATATAATAGATATTTATCTTATTTTATTGCTCAAAATTGAACTTTAACTATTGAATTAAATAGAATTTAGAAATATTTTTTTAATATGTCAAATATAAACTTATTGTTGGAATATACACTTCAAATAAAATTGTAGATGTATCAATAAAGAACTATAACATGCTTATAGGAACTTTGTTGAGTGTTTACAACTATAAATTTGTAATCTGTTAATGAATTCATAATTAGAGATTGTTTTATTTCTGCTTTCTCAAATTCTATTTTGGTATCCAAGCTAGTCAATATGTTGCACCTATAGTCAAATTATATTTCATGATTGATAATTGTTGACTAAGGGTGTTGTGGAATACGTTGTGTAGTC
The DNA here is from genome assembly GCA_007258455.2 of Sequoia sempervirens. Taxonomy (NCBI): domain Eukaryota; kingdom Viridiplantae; phylum Streptophyta; class Pinopsida; order Cupressales; family Cupressaceae; genus Sequoia; species Sequoia sempervirens. Next base: position 124,710 of record VDFB02358467.1, on the reverse strand, counting down.
ACCAAGCTCAGAGATATGGCAATCTGGTAGATTGAGCTCTTCTAAGAATGCTGGTGAATTTATCATTGTAAGAGTTCTACATTATTATGTTCTGAATTTTTGTATGAAAATATTTTTGTTGTGAGTCGAGAAGAACGTTGGTTTAGAGAGAAAGCATGATGGTTCAATGAAAGTTGTTGCTTCCAAGCCAAAAATTATTGTGAAAAATCCTATTGCAGCTGTAAGTAGTTGAAGCTAAGGTGAAGTTTGTTGTTGTTGAGTTGTAGGAATTGAGAGAATATTAGTCGTTTTTTCAAACCACCAAATGATAGTGATGATGACTTTTTTTTTGATGAATAGGCAACTATTTATATTAATAGTGATGATGACTTTATTGAAGATGAGCTTGTTTGATTTTGAAGAAGCCAACACTTTCAAGATAGGGAGGGATGCATTAGAGGATAGATAGGTGCTCAATAGCTTGAGGTGCTAGTGGATCAATGAAACTATACCTCATTAGGGTTATGAGATATGCATGTGAGGATTGATGTCCAATAGTTCAAAGGAGATTCAAAATCTGGAAGTTTAGCATTATACCTTTACGAGGGTAATGAGACACTTCATGCGCAAATGGTGTTCAATTATGTTGTGAACTTAGATGATAGCTAGGTGACTATACATGGGAGAATCTTAAATAATTCTTACTAGTTCAAAAATTGTTTTTGTTGGCATTTCAATTAGCACCTCTAGAGTGCTTATTGGAAATGGTTAGCTATTGCAAGTGTTATAATACTACTCCTTCGGATTATAGAGAGGAAGATCCCTCTTTGCTGATGAAAAAAGTACTAAGGTTCTTATCTTTTTTACTCAGCGGCAGGACACAGGGGTGCACAAACACAATGCGTTGTAGCTAAGCTTTTCTTTGGTTTCTGCAGATCTTAACTACGACTAAACTAGCTTTTAATCTATCCTATCTCCCCAAGATAAATAGAGCATGAGGGCATAGGAACGAGAATAGATTGGTTGGATCACTTGAATCTGTCGTTTCCTTAGAGCATGGTCGAGGCTCTGAACTCTCGAATATACATTGGGATAAGGTTTTATACAAGTGAACACTCTTTACTGTAAGTTGGATCTCAGACTTTCCAAGGAGGAGGAACCCTTGTCCGAGGTATAGGCTAGGAAACAACTTACTAGAAACAATAAATCACAATGATTTGGCTAACAAACTTGCTAAGGAGGAGGAACCCCTGTCCGAAGTGTAGGTTGAAAGACAATTCATTAAACAACATTACAAGATAACTATCAATGACAAAGTATCCAAGGAGGAGGAACCCCAGTCCGAGGAGGAGATTGAAATACCAAGCTACTAACACAAAACATTGAAATAACTCAAATATTTGGATCAAAATGCAAGCGCCTTTTGATTTTCTTCTTCAAAATTCATCAACGAGTTTCAAAGAATTGGGGATCAACCAATTAACTCTCATCCAAGAGTGAACAAATAATCACTTTCAAACTTGTTGGAAACAATGGCACAACAATTTTGCATAGTAAGTAAAGGTTAAAAAAATAATGAGCCCAAGGCTCTTATTTATAGAACTCAAAGGAGTAGGTAACCCTAACATCTCCTTGAGTTAACAAACAGTTCTTGCCAATCAACAAGATTTATTCCTATGTCTAAAAGTAGGTGAGCAATCAGTTAACTGGAGATCTACTTCAGTTAACTAAAACTAAACAAAGAGTCAACTAGAAACTACTTTAGTTGACTGAAACTAAACTAAAGGTGAAATTTATTACAAAGTGTACCTCCAAAATGGACATCCACATTTAGTGAAGATCTGAGATCCACAAATTGTGGAAGTCAAATTAGACATCCTCAATTAGTGGGATCTGACATGCATGATTTGTGGGATGTGGAGTTAACTTGGAAAGGGGCATCAAGTTAACTTCAGTCACATTTAATGTCTTTTTGAGTTGACTTGGAATGAGGCATCAAGTCAACTTTAAGTGCCATAAATACCATTTTTAGGGTAGGACGTCCTTTTTGAGGTGCCTTTACAACTCACCACTGGTCAACATTGTCTCTATCCATTTGTTGACTTCTTCAACCTCTGGGTAATTAATGCTTTGCAAGATGATGACATGGCATTTTAGCATTACTTTGCCTATGACAAGCTGTTGTTGAAAGTCAATACACTGGGCAGTTGTGTCATCTAACTTGGTAGACAAGGCTGCCACTTTGGCCAACTTACAACCATCTGGATCGTCGAGGAAGGTGCTGCGGATGACATCTCATAATTGATTCTGCATTGCATCTAGCTCAATGTACTCTCCTCCCTCGCGCTGATATTCTATGTGAGGGAAGGATATTACCAACATTTTTGCAAAGTTAATAATATTTGTGACAACCCGTCGGTAGTCAATCAGTTCTACTGAATTGGCATCATAGGCTTTCACCTTGTATGCAAAATATTCTTTCCAAGCAAAAAGATGTTGCTTGTTTTCCTCAGAGAAGACTGATTGATATGCCAATTGCAAGTGTGCAATTATGACTTCATTGCCTGACTTCCTTTATGCTATCTTTTGCTCTGATTGTTGAATTTCTGCACGCGGAGTCCATGTGCTCTATCCCTTAATTGGTATAGCTCCGCTAGTATACATCGCCCTCTAATAACAAATTCCCCCACTTGATCTCTCAAGTGTTTTCCATATGTCATCAACTGTTGATGGTTTTGCTCTGCAGGAAGATCCAACAATTCCTGTGGCAAGGCTGAGATGTTCGAGGTGTCGTGCATTAAGCTAGCTATGTACATTCTCAATTGTTGATTTTCATCCTTTAAGGATGCTTTGTCCTTCCCATCCTTAGCCATCCTCTCTTGGAAGCTCACTGAAGCAACTCTGAGCAGGTCTGCCTCCACTTGGCATGTGGTCTTTCTGAGGTTGAGCTTGGACAATGTGAAGTCCTCAACTTGTACCTCATGTATGTTTCTGTCTTCAGGTGGGGCAACAATCTCTATGATGAACTCATTCTCTGCATTCCTTTCCACATGTACTTGCTTCTTCAATTTCTTGGCTGGCATGTCTTGTGGGACATGATCGAAATCTATGAAGTCAAGCGTATAGGGAGGCCTTTGCCTCTTCCTTCCTAGGAAACCCTCAAGCCAGATAGAATCCTGACTAGTCTTGTTGGAAGGAGGAATATTGGGCCCCTGAATGCCCGATGAATGAGACTGAGCTGGAGTGATGTCTCTCGGTGGAGAGTCCAAGTCGATGGGGACTTGTGACTGCTGTGATGGTGGTGATGTAGGTGGCTCTGTCTCTATTATAGGCACCGTTTCTGCTACTGGTGTTTTTGCTATGGGCTCTGTCTCTGCAGTGATTATCTTAATCACTGGCTCAGCTGTAGCGGTCTCTATGATTATCTTGGGTGTGTGTGTGGCTATCTCCACATATAACCCTTGTGTTCTTCCCCTTGTGTGTCCTGACATCCACATCCCTTTGGGAGGATTGCTCCATTTCTTCTTCTTGGGCTTCTTCCTTGACATGGAAGGTAGTGTAGATTGAACCTGTGGCAGCTCTATTTTAGGAAGTACTACCTTGCTTGTCCTCTTGTTGTCTAGGTAGACTTGACTATTTTTGACAACTCTACTTGTTCTCTCCTCTATAGATGGGTTTTCTTTTGCATACCAATCCACTCTTTCGGGTGGTTGTGAGTCCACTGAATCTACGAAGAATGAGGGGAGAATGACTTCCCCTTCATCATTAGATAGGCCCTCAATGTCTTGTGACATAAAGTCAGTAATTTGTGAGAGCCTAAACCAGCTATAGTTCCTTCTTCATACCTCATACTCATCGTCACAATTGACCTAGTAATCTTCCATAAAAGATTCATGTGATGAGTGTTGCTCAAGATGCCTTACATAGAGGCCTCTGGGATCATATGACCTTCTCTCAATGAGGTATTTGAGATTGATTCTCACCATCTCTTGGCTCATCAACTTGGAATTTGCCACTATTCTACATCTATAGATTCCCATTTGAATGGGAAATTTTGCAACTTCCTTCTTCTTTAGGCGTAGGTGGGTGTGAACTTCAACCAACTGCTTGAGGAATTCCATGAAGACTACCCTATTTGAAGGGTAGTGTGGCATCATGGTAGGGTGACCATTGTAGCCATACACGCGTATGTAGGTGAAGGTGGGGAATTGGATAAACCAATCCACCCAATCCACCATTGCCTCTTTGGCTACTGGTGATATACACATGATCATCTCATGGTCGAGGTCTCATACTGTGTGCATAGTGAAGAGGTCACTTGTTCATTTGAAGTGTCGTTTTGCTTGAGTAAACTCAAGATGTGAAAAGTGTTCATGGACCTTCTGCACACCTAAGGTCCCACATTGTTTAGTGTCCTGAACTCGCCTTAGAAGGCAATCAAGTATACTAGGTAGGAACATGTGGAACCTATGAGCCTCTAGAAACCCAATAATCTATTGGTGGAGTGTGTCATTGATCAGGGTGGCCCAGTCATAGTGTTCTATTTTGTTGATAATCTTGGCCATGATGTAGTACACCCACGACTGAAACTAATTTCCCTCTTCCTATCCAATGATTCTGCTGAGTAGAGTGATCAACATTGCATACTCGTCTCTGAATTCTCCTCGTCCAACCAATTTTGGCAAGTTGGAATTTTTCACTTTTAGCCATCTTTCTGCCATTATTCCTTGACATTTATTCCTAGTTGCTTCGAATGCTCTTTCACATTTTGTCACTGATACTACCACATTGGTAGAGCATGGTGGAATATCAAAACATTTTTCAATGTCCTTCGGTTTCAAACTGCAGATCACCTTCCCATCCACTGATTGAATTTATCTCATGGTAGGATTGTAATGCTTAATGGAAGCGATTACAAGCTCCACACTTTGAAATGTGATGGGGATGGATGTAGATTGAAGCATCCTGGATTCCTCTATTTTCTGTAATGTGATCTGATTCATGCCCTCCAAATCTTTTGAATCAATCACTAGGTTCTTTTGATGTAAGTTTGTGTCAGTCATTTTCAAGAATTCACGGTACAATGTCGTCTTGGTATTGTATTGCACCTAGGAGCACTACATCCAGAAAGACTTAAAGATTGACTATGCACACGACCCTATTCTGACAATTTTCGAAAACCCCTAAAAATAGCGCTTGCCAAGAAGTATTTTTTTGAAAAAAATCTGGCACATGGGTTTTGTTCGTGCTTCAATGTTGAACAAACCCAGTTCCTCATATTTTTTATTCTAAGAATTTTTCATAAAAACCCCCAAAAATAGGGGTAGCAAGTTTGTTGTTTCTGGAAAATTTGACGAGATGGGTTTTACTAGAAAATGATCCTGATCACACCCAGTTGGTCAGATTTGTGGCGGTCTGTTGTTTTCTATGACATGCAAGAAAAACTAAGAAAAGAAAAGAGGAAGTAGACAAGAGGTGGATTGGAAGTTATTAGTTGTCTCCCTGAGAAAATCTGCCTCTGAATTAAGCCTTTGAGAAGAAATCTCCTTATGCTACTGATCTTCAAAAAATATTGAAGAATGGTCAAAAACCCTTACTAGATCTTGAAAAGACATCCTTGAGAGCAATTTTTTGTTTTGATCTTCAACATACAAAATAAATAATGAAAAAGGGACACCTAGGGTTGATATATAGTGATTCAAGCCTGAATCCTTGAAGTTTGGGTGCCAACTCATGTCTTAAGCCTGATTTGACTTGATCTGGAGTTCAAAAAGTTGATTTCCACTGATCGTGGGGTGATTTGGCCAAGCTTTCCTCCAAAATATCTTAACTGAAGTCAATAAATCTTGCTTTGACCATTTTAGGTGTCCATTTTGAGTTTGAGCACTTTTTTTGAACACTATTTTCCAAGTTGAAGTGCCTCTGTTTGATCCTTGCTCATGGTCGTTCAATTGATCTTTGGCAGTTGCTGATGGATCTGTTGTTGAGATAGAACCAACCTGAAGAGGTATGCTTGGGAGAAATTATGCCAAAAACCTAAGTTTTAGGCTCCAGATTAAAGGGTGCCTTTCTCCAATAGGGGCACTTTTAGCCTTGACTTAGTCAATTTTCATGACTGTTCTTCATTTTCAACATTTTAGACTCTTCGTGCTTCGATCTGATATCACCATTGAATGACAAGTCTGATGAATTTTCTTGACAATTCACTGGATGACTAGTTCAATCCTGGAAAGGATGACTGGTATCTTATCTCTTGAAGGTCTATTTAAGTCCTCTAAGTCTAAGGGTGCCCCTAGCTAATAGGGGCAATTTTGGCTTGTTAACTAATTATATTTGTGCTGTGAACTGCCTTAGTTTGATCTTCATCATTAGTTGACTGAGTTGTTTGCTTCCTTCGCAGGTGGTTTCATTGTTGAGATTGATTGAAGTGGAGAAGGTCATCTTGGAGATCGCTATTCGAACATACTGCATCTGGATGCCCAAAAGACTGGGTGCCTGAAATATTCCGAGCCAATTTTTTTCAATTTTTCAATTGCAACAAGCAGAGCAATCCAGAGTCGTTAGGGTTAGCTCTAAACCAAAACGATACTGAAACAACTCTAACTAGAATGTACACCAGGATCCCGATGAGGGCAAGGTGTGAGCATTGGTCAGAGGATCTAAATGCAAAAATAGAACTGGAAGGAACTCTAACCAAGAATGGCGCTGATGATGGTGAGCATATGGTCAAAGGATCTTCTACCACTACAAGTACTGAAAGGGAACTCAACACCAAGTATGTGCTACCCAATCCAGTATGGAGTTGAGGCGACCATATGGCGGAGTGCTAAGAATTACAATGCTTTGAAGGGAAATAAGCTAGAATGCTGAAGTAACTCGACACCCAGAATGTGCTTTCTAACCCGGAGGGGGAAAGGAGCTACCATAGGGCGGAGATGTAAGATATTACAAAGAAATTACAGAATGTAAAGCATGAGTGTTACAAATCATGAAAAAGCAGGATTAAAGAACTGCTGTCAGTACTACTGCCAGCTTACAATAATTATGAATCCCTGCAAGATCAATATTAGAGCTCTTCAAAATTGTTGCAACAACAAGGAACCTTTTACAAAGCCTTTAATGATTTCTTAACTCCAATCCAAGGAAGAAAATGCAGATTTCTTAAATTTGGTTATGACAGACCTGCACTTAAAATAAATAACCAGCAACACATAAATTCAATGAATAGCTCAAAACTCCCTCAACTCTCACTCAAATTGCCTCAAATCTGATGCAATAGACCCTCAAAATGATGGCGCCTAACTTAGTAATAAGAAATGGCATCTAAAAATGGTTATTAATTATTGACACAAATACCAAGGCACTCCAGAAAGTACAGCCTTCAAGGAATGACGAATTTGCATTATAAAATCATAAACTTCGTATTAAAATCTGCAAATATTCATGAAGGCGCACCTCCAACAGGGAAACATAATGAGACAATACCCAGAATGAGAATGTTTAAGATTTGAGACTTGTGAGCAGAAATATACATTCAGCAGTCATGACCAGCAACTCTGGAATTGACAGGAAATGATAAAACTCAACTACGAAGGATAGGAAACCAACTATAACTGAAAAGAAAAATCAATAACACTCAAACCTCTCAACTAGTTGTTGTCTTTCAAGCAAGAAGAAGAGCCAAGCTAGGAGGCCTTCATTCCTCGAAGCAATCCCAAAGCCAATCTGGCAGCATAACATTCATGTAGACAAAAGATAATCTCAATGATAACCAATGGCCTCCTTTTATAATTTTCAGATGATCTTTCTCGAAACCCTAAACTTCCTTTTCGAACCAAACCCTAATCCTCCAATAGAAGGCGTCCCACTTTTCCAAGCAAACTTTGACTTTTAATAATACTTTATTTCCTTCTTGAAATTGGCGTCCAATTTGAGCTTGGGTTAATCTTTACTTTATAAGAAATATAATTAATTTCTTTCAATGAGGCGCCCACCCATAAAGACATCTTTTAAAACAACTTAAAGTGACGAGCTAGGCCAAGGGGGTCAATGTTAAAATATAACATTAAAACATGACTTTAATTAAATAATTCGACTTATCTCTCCAATTGTGCCCCGAAGCAATAAATGAGCAAGCCAACTGATCAGTCTGAAGTAGAAAGTCAACCATGCCGAAACCAACAGGAACACTGCCAGAAATAGAATTTACTAAAAATAGTAAATTCTTGAAGATGCTCAGAATGCCAAGAAGAACATATCACTGCGAAGCTCTCTGAAAACCTAGAAAGAATCCGCCATTGAATCAACCAACCTCGAGCAAGAGCATCCTTCAAAACAAGAAACCCTAATTTGACCTTTCGAGTAGCCTACGGGTCTCTGGAATAGGCCAACGGTCACTGGAAAGATCATGCTCGAGAAGGGGACATTACAGCGCCTTTCTCCAGTAGGGGCGGTTTTACCTTGTTAGCCATTTTTAATGTTCTTCATTCAGTTGTCACCTTTGGCATTTTCAACTTGATCTCAGCCTCTAAATGTTTGACAGGTCTTGTGATTGTGTTGTCAGATTGATCGTGAAGCTAGGAGGGAGTTAAACAAATGCCTTGTATAAAGAAGATGTTGATTACCTCATCAGGTGTCTTAAAAAGGGCACCCCTGGCCAACATGGGCGCTTTTTCTTTAGAGTTCACTGATTCACCTTCTACCTCTCGTGGTCTGACGATCAATCATAGACGTTGTTTGATTTGTCTCACAGGCTGGCTGACAGGTTCACTACAAAGTTGGGTTGGAGTTGAAGAGATATCACAAAGACAAGTTTCTTTGAGAACTGACATCTGCATCATCTCATTCAAGGGAACCTTTCTTTTGCAAGGCACCTTTTGACTCCTTTGACTGCATTTCTACCTTAGTAACAAGGCGTGGTTTTCTAGAGTTAGCCAAATTTTGGCCTTTTCTAGATTTCAGAATCTCCTCCATCAAACGACATATTTTTTATCCTTTTCTGCCATGGTTGGGTTGTTGAAGCTTTTGAAGGTTAGCTTTCAACACCTGGTACTAGTCAATCTGCCATTAATGGTTGCGAAGCTCCTAACTTTTTTCCTGAAAAATAGAAATAGACCCACCAGAGTAAAACATGTCTTTTGATGATTTTGACTTGATCAGTGTGATTGTGAAGTCAATTAATCATATCAAAATCATTTTCAATCATTTCCGAGGTCTTATTTTTAGGGGTTTCCCTAAAAATAGGGGCATAAAACTCTAATTTTCAAATTTTTAGAATTTTGCACAAGTGTTCCTTGATAGAAACCCACAAAAACCCTATGTTTGGTTTGACCTAAAACAAAATTTTGACGACATTTTTACATGATTTAGCTCAATTTAAGCAGAATTCCAAAAAAATATTTTGGGTACAACATTAGGCTCCATCTAGTGACAATGTCAAATACCTACGACATAGGAGAACCGAGAATCTCAAGTTTCAGAGATCAATACTCTTATCACTTGGGTAACGGAGTCAGGAATTATTTCCTAATACACCTAAAATAAATAGAGTTCACCTATTTATTAGGCTCACCAATTTATTCACCTAAAACAAGACTATCTAAGAAAACACCTAAAACACGACAATACTTTACAGAATGGGGAGACACATAACATACTATTAAAGAAAAAGAAAAATATTTACATAGAACTCAGCCCATCCCCGAAGGGACGAAATGCTTCAAGTACTACCCATTGTAGGGCAGTGGGAAGAGCCTTCCATTTGAGTGTGAGAGAATGTAGGAATTCTCTCCTGCAATATCATCTATCAGGAATGACCCCAGCCAAAGGGAGTCAAATTTACTGTGCATTCCCTTTGGTTCGTGTCTCTTGTCCCATAACAGGACCTTGTCTCCAATTTCAAAGTCTCATTGCCAAGCCTTCTTGTTGAAATATTCTTCACTCACTCTTGGTGCTGAGTGATTTTATCAACTATCTCCACCCTCTCCTCTTGAAGTTCATTAGGCACAATATGCGTTTCTCAATGGGATCTCTAAATTCCTCATCTTCTATTATGGATGCCAACTACAAAGATGACAACTCTAGAGTGATGGGTAACATGGCTTTTGTGCCATACAGTAAGTATAGTGAAGGGTGAGTGCCGATAGCTCTCTTAGGCATGATCCTATTAGCCCAAAGAGTGTTGTACAACTTTGTGTGTGAAGCCCGTTGATTAGAATCAACCATCTTGCACATGATCATGACTATGTTCTTATTAGATGACTCAGCTTGTTCGTTGCCTTGTGGATAGTAATCTTAAAAGTGGGACAATGTGATGCCATATTCAAAACATAATTCTACTAACTCCTCTGACGAGAAGCTTGTAGCGTTGTCGGTCATGATTTTTCTTGGTACTCCAAAGCATGTAATGATGTTCTCCTTGAGGAAGTTACACACTACTTCGGAAGTAGCTTGCTTCGCAGGGATTGCCTCAAGCCATTTAGTGAAGTAATCTATCATCGTAAGGACGTAGACATGTGCCTTTCTGGAATATGGCTTGATGGGCCCTACAAAGTCTATGCCCCATTGCTGGAATGGAGCATCTATCACCACTGGATTTAGTGGAAGGTTTGACAGCTTGAGTTTACCAACAAATTGTTGGCACAATGTGCATTTGTGCACCCAAGCATATGCGTCGCAAAACAAAGTTGGCCAAAAGAAAAATGCCCGCAAGATTTTGAATGCGGTGACCCTTTATGAGAAGTGGCCACCACATGCTTGGTTATGAAATGCTTCATAAAACCATCATTGTTGGTCCTTATTGATGCATAGTAGGAATGTTCCATCAAGCCCACACTTGTATAGAAAATTTCCTCTAAGCACATAGCTTTGTGCTTGTAGCTTTAAAGTTCTTCTCTACTGCTTACCCAAGTGTGTTGGGCATTCCCCATAGGTCAGAAAGTACCATAATTCTGTGTACCATTCTTGAACAAATTCAACTAGTAAGACCATTGGGAGGTCTTCTTCCATTTTTCGTTCCTAGGATGCCATCAATAGCTTTGTGCTTTAGATCACCATCTTTTGGGCCATGAGTTGACATAGACCTCTCACATAGACGAGCTTGGTAGGCTTGATATCCAAGTCGTATTCCTGGACTCTTGCGATCTAGTTGTCTCTTTTGGTGCCCATATCCTATTGAGTAAGGACACTCTTGATCGTGGGGTCTGTAACATACACAGTGGTGTGAGAGTTTAGGATGTAGAATATGAAATTCTTGACAACCCTCACAACTACATATGCATTTTTCTCTATCTGGGTGTATTGAGACTCGCTATCCTTGAAGCTGCTACTCATGAAAGGGATCGGTGACTTAGTCTCTTCATTCAACTTCTGGGTTAGTATGGCAGAGAGAGCATGTTCTGACGCGTAACAATAAAGAATGAATTCTTTATTGAAATCAGGTTGAACCAACACTGGTGCTTTACTGATGGTTTCCTTTATTTTCTCAAACATTAAACAAGTTTACAATCTAAAGGTAAGTGGAAATCTACTGAAACCTCATGTTGATCTTCATCCTTTGTTAAGTGATCCTGATGTTGCATATACTATTCTTGCTTTCCATTGCTTCATTGTTGTTACAATCTTGTGCCTTCACTGATATAATGATAATTCTCTTTGACATTGAATGAATCTCATTGACTTTGACCCCTTTTCATTATGTTCCATGGTCTTTCACATCTTTGTGCATGATATCGAGTCACATGGCATTCATAACAATTGCTATTATCTCTTTCATTTTGCTATGATCCTCTGACACTCATATGCTTTGATATAATAGTGATCATTTGTAACTATTTTCCCTCTATATATTTCCTTTCATTCCTATCCCTTGCATGCCTTGGACTATTTTCATCATGCATTGAAAATTGGAACTCTTTATTCACTGTATTGATAACTCATTGGCACTATCATTTATTTGTATTCACTGCTATATTATGATGATTTTTCTTCATAGTCAATCCTTAAAATCATTGTTCTGATAAAAACATAATTTTTCTCTTTTTTTTTTACATTATGATCTCATTGCTTTGAACCTTGTGCTTTGTGATTATCACATATTTGTTACAATCTCTTCAAGGACTGACTTTCTTTCTCTATTGAACACAAGAGACCCCTTTGATCTTACAACCCCAAGCCTCTTAAAGAAAACTTAGAATCAATTGGTAACAGTAAACAAAAAACCATCATAGCTAATTTTATTTCTTTTCCAAGAGCATTCAATGAAAATATAATGGAAAACACACATCACTATGTGGGGTAGGGTTTATTTGATTTGAAAACCTACCTTCAACGTCCAAGTCAAAAAGTTAGCCTACCAAGTCTATGTTAAGTCCTCCAAGTCTTAAGTAAAAAATCAGCTTGCCAAGACTATTTTATGTCCAAGTCTTGTATCTCTAATACAAATATGATAAATGTTTGAAAATACTATACACAACTGTATGATACAATTCATAAATTTGTACGCTTTCTCATTATATAAAAAAATTCAAACTACAATTTTCTCCAAATCAAAATTGCATTATCCAATTTACATAATTTTCTGTTTAACTGATTTTTGTGGGAAAAAAAACTTACTGTACAAAGTAAAGCAAGAGTTTCTTTCTAGGATTTCAAAGGCCTGCTATTCACAAGGCCAACAAGATCATTATTGACCATAACAGAAACCACTTGCACTAATAGTGTTAAGTCAAAAAAATTCCACAGAAAGAAATATATTTTAGATAAATAGAGCCAGTTAGCCTTCTAAAATCTAGATAGTTGAATACAAGGAGGGTAAAAAATAAAACATTAAAAGACTTTAAGACATTGCAAATTCTGTGTAATTAGTCTAGAAGCATAACATTAAGATAGGAACAATTCATTTTTCTTAAATATTCATCACAAGTTTTCTCCCATAAAGAAATCCCCCCGACATGAGCAATGAGAAGTGCATCTACCATCTTTTTTGTTGACATGCATTGCATGACTGCTCCCTTATAATCACCAACAACCAAAGAAATTTGAATGAATTCATCGTATTCTGAGTATTCAGTTGAATCTTTAGTAGCTTCATGTTGCATGTCTTCTCCATTTCCTAGGGTATCCTTCCCAACAACAAAATCATTTTCAGCGAGAGGAAGTGAGGAATCTTCTTTCGGACTATGCAAATTATCAAAAAACTCCTCACCATTGTCTTTGGGGGATGTAACATATTGTCCACCTTTTGACATAACTGATGGATCTAATTGTGTTGTATAATCAAGAGTGACATTGTTGATTATTTCACTGCTAATATCATCAATGTTGGCAGATTGAGCTTCTTGCAAGTCTTGATTCTATGTTGACTGCACTTGAAATCCAAGGTGCTCAAGTAGCCTTGTCCTAGCATTGCCTTCATCTTCAAACATGACTCTTAGGAAATTCCATGTCTCCCTCTCTTCTTCCAAACTAAATCAATGTAGAAACCAAAAATTTGCAAGTGAAACAATACAAATGAATGTAAATTGTTATTAATCCCATTCAAAAAGTATCTACAAATAACTAACCAAGAATCCTGAGACTTCTTATCGCACAAAGCTCACAATGATGATATTTCACCATCTGCTATTGCAACTTCAAACTTTGTTGAATGAAGCACCAGACTATCATCGATAACAAGATTGTGTATATATACCTATGAAAATAGTAGAAAAATAAGACCATATATCATCTTAATGACATGTACCAAAGAATAAATTGTACTCTACCTCATAAGAGCCAACAACACTCTGTGATGCTGTACCAGGCCGAAATGAAGCAAGCTTTCCTCCAAATCCAAAATTGACACCAATTGGTCTCTTCAACCACTTACGAGATTTCAAGAGTGCACTTGAAAAGGGAAAAATGAAAAGATAGACATCATGTATTTGCATACAAGATCCCAATTCATTGAAAAAATCTTATAAGTGAGATTCCCATTTCTTAACTAAGTCATGTATGGTTATCACATAAAGCAACACTTACCACCCACTTTATGTTTGAAAGAAAAGAACTATACTTGGGTTATTGACAAAGAGTCATTAGCCAAGTACCATACGAAAAAAATCATGGGCATATCAAACCAGTAGAGCATAGATAGAAATAGTGATCATGCATAAATCTCATGAATATATTTGGATCAATTAAGGTAGACGTATTTCGAAAATGAAAAAAATCTAGATGAAATAGACCTACCTTCCTAACATTTTCACTTCTTCTTGTGGTTTTCATTAACATCAAAGGTATATGTAGATTGGCTAGGTACTATTGGGCTCTAAAGGCCCCTGATTGTGTGATTAAACAATACAAACAATTGGGGAAATGTCATTATATGTAATGACATAAGTTGAGGGTGAAGGTATTGTTTGATGCCAATTCAAACAATGGAGGCTCTTGTTGAAATCTACCTCTACCTTCTCATCATGACAAGGATAGTGAGATGTAGTTAAACCATGGAAGTCATGCATATATTTTGATGAAAAAATGAGCCTAGGCCATCATCACTAGCACAATGAAAAATAACATGCATAGATCATACAAAAAAATAAGAGAGAATAAGAATCGGTAATGGATAATTGAATAAAGTTTGTTGTCTCCAAGAAGACAAATACCACATATATATGGTGTTCATTACCTAGCTTGACCAGATCAATTTTAATCCTTTAATTTATAAATTTTTTTACAATATCCCCATGTTACTACAGTTCTACCAAAGAATTATGACAAGACAAATGCTAGTTCTTCAATAATGAAGATACCTTTTCAAGCTAGTTGCAAATTTGCAATGGTTGAAAAAACTCTTTTTTAGAGAGACAAATGAATCTCCTAACATTTCCCATGATTGAATAGGCTCTGCTACACTTGAAACTGCTAATGCATGCATATCTAGTTAGTCGAATTGTCCAAAGTACTTTTGCAGGAACCAACTCAAATGTTTTCTGGACAACATATACATCGCATTCACTGAGCACACCTCCCACACCCTCCTATATCCACAATTTTCAAGGGATTTCTCATGGTAATTTGGAAGTAAATTTGGAGACACTCTTATAAAGAAAGCATGACTTCTTCATAGAGTTGTGTAAACATTTAAAATCCTTATCCCTAGAGCCACTCTACCAAATCGAATAAAATTATAAAAAAGGATATATTTTCCAATTAAAGAATTACTCCAAAATATTACCTGATGAGCCTCCACCAAACACAACCTCTCTAGAATCGATTTGATTGTAGGCCTGGAATGGATTCATATCAAAAGAGACAAACCCACATTAATTACAAAGATGTTTCTTATGAACAAAAAGGAACATAGCTAACTCACCAAGGAAAAAACATAGTAGCATCTGGCATGTAATTCTAAGTTAGGTGAACCTAGAGATAAGTTTGTCAAGAAATACTTGCAGCGTGCTGAAATACTTGTAGAAGTTATATATCATGTACTTCTAAGAGATGATTTTGAACACAAACACTTGTGATCCAAAATCAATTATGAGTGTATGGCTATGTTAAGTTTGTCCTCTTTGACAATCAGACAAAATAATTTATACTAAATACAATCAAACAAAAATCAACCATAAATGATAAATTTTTTAAAACAAGAGTGCTTGAGATAAATGAAAGACTCTTCAATAAACCCATGAAGGATAATTGACATGATGACATGACTTTTCAAATTTGATAATTCTTTTGATTCTATAAATAAAGTAGAAATGAATCTTGGCCTTCAACTCACTATATATAATAAATCCTTATGTCACATTTACATTAACTGATTAACATCATATGATTGTTATTGGTATATTTAAATATTTTGTATCACCTCCACTCATTCATGACCCACAATGAACATTACATTCTAGCACTCACCATAATGTTATCTGCAGATCAATCCACTTTCAAGGCTCAATCATGTTTTGGCTTTAAGTATCTAGAATTTGCAAGATCCACATCAATCTAGATAAACATCTGGACTTATATATTATCACCTGGCTTTCCTCACATTGCCACAATTCACAAAGACAATATCAAGCATCTAAAATAAATTCTCTGTTGTTGCTCCTTCTATTGTTATAGAAATATTCCAATGCAGTAGCTTATTAAAACCTCCCCACCAGCTAATACAAAGTTATGAGTAGGAATTCAAATGCATCTGTCATTTGCTTGCCATTTTCCAATATCGGAATTATGGAAACAAGCTCAAATCCTTAAGAAACAAAGATAGGTCTAATCAATTATCGAATGTGGGTTTTTAGCCACTCAACCAATCAACTAATTTAAGATATGTTTTCTAGATGACCATGTCAATGAACCCTCATCAAATAGAGAAGTAAGCAAATAAGGCTAATATCCAACTAGATTGGACAACAAAGTGATAAACAAAGGTCATCAAGGATTACCTTGAACAACTCCATATAGGATTGAAAATTCATTCAACATAATTGAACTTCCAGTGTGGTTTGTATCATTAAATTTCAAACTCAGATCAATCAATCAAAAAGGTAAAACCCTTAAATAATAAAACATCAGATATGATCGATAACTCAAAGCACATACAAACTGATAAAGGATCAACACAATAAGAAGAGACAAAATCTACAATGTCTAAGTCTCATAATTGTTCAAATTTGGTAAGGTTACCCTGCAAAACCCATTTGTTTGCACCAATCTATAGAGCATTCAATCATTTGTCTTTTCCCAAGATTTCATCCTTATTTCTGATCTAGTTTTACTTCTTCAAAACCTAATCTCAGTCTTTAATGTTTTCAACAAAATCAAATAAAAACTAGGTTGAAAGTAAGAAGTACAATTATAAAAAGTTTGGGTATTCCAATTATCTTACAGAAACAAAGTACCCAGCCTCAGTGTTGTGATAAACCCATTACCTTTTGACTTAATTCACACTTAAAGTTATGATTTTTAGATTTTTACAATTCATTTTCTGCCTTGAAATTCCAGACTCACAAATCACCTAAGATTGTATCCTAGATATGCCATAAACTTCAATTTTTACCTGGATAGTTTTTTACTCATAATCCAATAACTTTTTTTTGTTAACAAGAACTTTATAAATGTAACCAGTCATGGTGAGAAAATATTTAAAAAATCATTTAATATTTAATTCATAATTTGTATTTCTGACTTGATCTTAATTGGTCTGAATTTCCCCACCTCTTAATGTACATGAATTTAAAGTGATCATTTTTGCAATCCTTATCCATCACTCGTCCTAATGTTGTGTCAAAAGAGTGGCTCAAAACATTAATTAAATCTTCTTCCATAACTATACTAAAACACATCTCAACCTTCATAATTTTTGATTTTGATTTTAAGACTTAAATATAACTGAATCAACTAAAGACTCAAAGAGAAAACCTTTCACATGAGAACACCCGATCCTTAGATGCAACTCAACCTTCATACATGTTTGTTTTGATTTTAAGACTCAAAATTCAAATATCACAAAAACAACAACTAGAGACTCAAATCTTATCAGCAGGGGCACTTTTAAGTTTTACTTTCATAACACAACCAATGTAGAAGAAAGAAATACAAAAAGTAGCTCAAAGGGATATGAAAGTACAAGTTACATGAGTAACAACCATGAAAACAAACCAAAAAAAAATAGTTGTATTAGCTGAACTCAAAAATAGATTATAAGTTAGAGACGACAAACCATTAAATGCTATTTATCTAGTGGTTTACATAACTTGTCTATATTTATAAGTCAGACAACTTGTAAAATGTATAATTGTTGGGATGAGAATGAAATTGGATTGTCGTTGATGTTTGTTATTCTCATGGATAGGTAATGAAACACTTGCATGGGCGATAAATCTTGTTTGGATAGGACCTGGAGACTTTTGAAAAGGCGGGCAATGAATTCAAAGTTTTCTGCAACGAATTTGAAGTCAACGAGGCCCTCTGCTACAAATTTAAAGGTAATTCAAAACCCTCATTGTCGAAAGTAAGCTGATAGGAAACACATGCATATTCCATTCTTAGTAGGTAAACTTCAAATGAATGTAAGATAGATATCAGAACAATGACTCATTATATCCTCTTCTTTCTATTATGGTCTATACTAAAAGTGACTACTTTCAACAATGTTTTGGCATTTCTATTTTCATATTTCTATTTTTTTCTTTAAATCAGAAACTAAATTAATACGAGAATGCACAATATTATAGATGGATCAGCGTCAAAGGTTGACTACGGATCAATATCATGCATATGATGAGAGAGTAGTTCATGAGAGGGACATTGAAAAATATCCATGTCCATGTAAAAATTGTCTTGGTGGAAAGGTGAAAAAAAGAAATACGATTTATCGACATATGATAAGATATGGGCATAGTGGTATAAGTTCTTGGGCTTAAAATTATTATGAAGATATGATAGAATGGCAGACTGTGAGAGATGAAGAGGCAAAAAACATAGATGAAGTGGCACCAAACATAGATGAAGAGGAAAAAATGTTTGACGAAGGGTTTGAAGTTGGTAGAATGTTGAATGAGGGTCTAAACAATGATTGGGCCAAGTCAATGGATGATGCTTTAAAGCTTGTGTATTCTAATTGCAAGTTAAGTCATTTGACAACAATTGTTCAAATTCTTAACTTGCAAGTGGTGCATGGTTGGACAAATGAGAGTGTAGATCAATTATTGGCATTATTAAGTTCATTGTTACCAGTTGACTCCACATTTCCAATGAAATGAAGTCAATGTAAAAAGAAAATCAATAAGCTCGGCTTGGGGTATGAAAATATCCACACATGTGTGAATGGTTGTGTATTATTTCCCAAAAATCTTGCAAATGAGAGTGAATGTCTGAAATGTCCTGAACCAAGGTATAGAAAAGGGTTGAAATCAGCTATGGTTCCTAGAAAGGTTCTTCGCCACTTTCTGATAGTCCCACGATTACTCTGAATGCATAGGTGTAGAGACATTGTTAAACTTATCCAGTGGCATGCCCAAAATAAGAGCACAGATGGAAAACAACGACGTGCCCGATTCTAAGATGTGGATGGAATTTGATAATAGATGGCTTGATTTTTATCAAGATCCTCTTAATATAAGGTTGGGTTTGGCTCTAGATGGGGTGAACCCATTCTTAGATCAAAGTACTAAATGGTCAACTTGGCCAGCGTTTCTAATAAATTATAACTTGCCTCCATGGTTAGCAACTAAACCATTTTTCTTAATGTTATCATTGATTATACCAGGAAAGAAAAGTGTGACTTTAGATACAATAGATGCTTATTTAGAGCCATTATATGATGAGATAATGGATTTTTGGAAAGGAATTGAAGCAATTCAATCTTTAAGGGATGGTCATTCAATCAAATTCACTTTAAGAGCTTCCTTATTGTTTACGATTCATGATCTTCTTGCATATGGCACATTGTTTGGTCTCTCTATTCATGGATACCATGGATGTCTTGCTTGCAACTTTAAGGATTTTGTGAGGCACTCAAGAAGTTTGTGTAAATGTATTTATTGTGGACATCGTGCTTTCCTTAAAATGGATCATCCATATCATCGACAAAAAAACATGTTTCAATGGACAAGAAGAGAATCATGAAGCTCCATTGCTAATAACAGGTGATTACATTGTTGAGAATGGACAAAAAAAATGTCATTTATTGAAAATGATGGGATTGCTAGCAGTAGATATGATCCATGTAATGAAAGCGGTGTAAAACGGTTGTGCATATTGTATAAGTTGCCATAATTTAAGGATATAGCCATTAGGCATACTGTTGACTTTATGCACATTGAGAAAAATATAGCTTATGCTATTATAGAAACTCTTTTTGGTGCTTTTGATACTATTTCATCATGTGAAGACTTTCAAGAAATAAATATTCGTCAAAATATTTGGGTTGAAAAATATGATAATGAAAAATATAGAAAACCCAGTGCTCCTTATGTCTGGACAAAGGAACAACATGCACAATTCTTACAGTTGATGACTCAGACTCACTTTCCCACTAGATATGTAAGTAGCAACATCAAAAGCCAAACTGACATTAATAGTTTAAGAGGCCTCAAGACCTATGACTATCATGTCATAATCGAGAATATTTTACCTATTGTGGTAAATATATCAAGTTTGGAAAAGGGTCCAAGATTGGAAATTATAAGGTTGGGCCTAATATTAAAGAGAATGAGTTTACATGTATTAGATCCTTTGGACTTTGATAGTTTGAGGGGGGAGGTTGTTGAAGTCCTTTGTCTATTGGAATGATAATTTCCACCATAAATATTTAACATTTCTATGCATATTTTGATACATTTAGAATATGAACTAGAGCATTATGGCCCAGTAAGAATGAGATGGATGTATCTTATAGAACGATATATGAAGGTTTTGAAAAAATTGTCCGTACTAGGGAAAAACCAGAAGGCAACATGTCTAAGGGATATTCAATGCAAGAGGCGATGGGATTTTGCACATAATATATGAAGGATTTTAAAAATTTCAATCAACGTGTATGGGATGATGACGAAGATGAGAGAGTTGCAGGTGAAGTATTAGAAGGCAATGGATGTCGCTTCAAGCTATCATATCAAGAAAGAAGTGCAATACATTCCTTTATTCTTCAAAACACATCTTCATTCGATAAGTGACACAGGTAAAAAAACATTACACAATAATTTATTTACTCAATTGCATTTACACATTTATATCATTAATCTTACTATTTGTACATCATTATTCTATGTAGAAAATATGAAGAAGAGAATAAAACTTGGATGCAACATCGACCTCAAAAGTGTAGACATCATGATTTGATTAGAGGTGATTCTTTTCCAAAATTTGAAGAATGGATTGCTAATGCAATCAGTGATGTAAAAGAAGAAGGTCAAGATATAACAACAGAGGAAAGTGAGCTTTCACGACCTCCACATTTATGGGCTATGCATTTTAGTGGAATGTGGGCCTATGGTAGTCATTTAAGAGTGGAAGAAAAAGACAAAGGAAAGAAAAATTGTGATAGTGTTGTTAGTGTTGAATTTCTTCATGAAATTGAGAAGAAATTTTATGTTGGATTCATCCAAGAAATTATTCAAGTGTATTTTGGTGAAAATAGTCCTATATTATTAAAATGTAAGTGGATCTGACCATCCGCAGTACAATTTGATGAGTATGAATTTGTACGTGCAAATACACGACAATTTTTATCAAAGACAAATGAATCATATGTTTCCCCTCTCAAACTAACCAATCATTTCTAATTGATGATGTAAGAAGCCCGGGTTGGTCATATTTCATTCAAACAGTCTCGTTCGAGATGAAAATTCATGGAAGTTGTTGATGTAATGCCTGATGGGCAATATGTTAATTTACACGAAACATTCAAAGAAGTGGATGAAGACAATGAGGGACTGTTTGAAGAAGATATTTTGATTACCAATGAAGAAATTGGGAGAGAGAATGTATTGCATGTCACAAATGAGGATGAGGAAGAAAATCAAGTAGATACAAACACGAGTGATCAGGATTCTGATCTTGCTGGAAATGCAGATGATTATTGATGAGCCCCATTTTATGACCTTTTATGTAGGACTTTTATGTTGTTTTAAGACTGTTTTATGTTTTAAGGACACAGACCTTCAGACTAATACTTGTTTCAAAGCTTTAATGTTGAACAAAGTTGCTATATGAATGCAATATGAATATGTTTTCATATATAAATGTTGTATGCAATATGAATGCAATATGAATATGTATACCATCATTGCTTTACTTTGACAATGATCTTTTCTTGACAACTCCTCTAGACTATTTTTTGGTTTTATATATGTTCTTTATCACTGCCATTATTCTAGCATCCTTTATAAAAGCCATCATTGAAGCATTTTTAAACATTATTTCTATGTTTTCTTTTACACTTTTTTACTAAAATAGTAGTATTCCCTACATATGACATTATCTTTAGCCCTATTTTGTAATATTATTGTATACCATTGCCTTGTGAACTACTTTAGCATTGACTGCTCACTACCATGAAAATATTTCTCATTGTTGTCTTCATTTCTTGGATCGTTCACCCACTGTGGCACTCGTTTCCTCATTGATATGGTCTTTTGTTCTCTATTCCTTCACTGTTTATAGCAACAATATACAATCCTTGATAATTGATCACTATTTTTTGTCAATGCTCAAGGCATCAATACAGTGATTCCCCATTGCAATAGAAGCATTTCCTCATTATATCCCCACTATTTTAGCATTACATGCTGCTCACATCCTTTGTTGTCTTCACATTCTTTTTAATAGTGATATCACTGTTATCAACATTTGTGCTTATGACTTTATGCACTATAAATCACTGTCTCATATGTATCTTTATATACTGTAAGGTCATTGCTTTTTTTTGCTTTGATCAAATGTTCTTCATTGTTTTGCATATATCTTGAAGTTCACTACTATTTGACTACTTAGTCCTCAAATCATGGCGTTCCTTGCTTGTAACTCACTGTCCACTCCAACAAATATGTTCTTTTTCATGAAATCTACCCCTTCATAAATGTATGTGGATGTTATGAACAAATTATTACGTTACAAAACAACAAAAGTAAGAATAACCAAATACCATAGACATTTCTTAGTGATGGTGCTATCACCTAACCAAAGCATTGGTTTAGTTGTACAAAATGGCTGCCATGCTACAAGTTCATGTCCAATTAAAATTTGGTAATACATATTTTTTTATTGAACCATGAATGAAAACATTATTGCTAAATATTTGATGGATTGATCAAATACATTGCTAAGTTTTTTATGCAACTGGCATTTCTATAGGGCACCATTACTTAATATCTATTGACTGAAATACCCACAACATCTAATGATCGTTGTTGTTTGCAATAATGTAGACTTTGTACGTGTTTTAATGACTATTCATTAAAACTAAGACCTCATAAACTTGTATTTATGCAATTTCTGTTATAGTTAATTATCTCTGTATCAAGTTGCTAATTTACACATTATTGTTTTTTTGGACATCAGGTAATGAAGAAAAATAATTTAAGGCTCAAATTAGATGATAGTGATCACAATGCTAAAATTCCAGTGACAAATTATGAGCACTTTTGTGAAGAACATGTGGCCAAGAATAATGAATATTTATCGCATCTTGGTTTGACAAACATGCAAGTTGTAAATCCACTAAGTGGTATATTATTTGTTTAATATTGTTTAATGAAATTTTATAGGCAAGAGCTTTATGTATATAAGACATGATATGATATTTTTTTTTTTACATGCAAGAAAAAGAGTGCAGAGAAAATGCAAAGAAAAAACAAAAAGAAAGTAAACATACAGTGCTACCAGCTTGTAGAAGCCAATGCTTTTGTGATTCAACAAATGTAGTTCATGAAAAAAATAGTTATGATGAAGTGAAATCTGCAGAGACTAGTACTGATCTACCTACTCATGCCACACATGATGTGGCCAAGGAGCATGAATTTCCGGTTAATGAAAGCCATGAAGAGAGTCTGCTTGCATTTGATGTGCCTGAGAGTGCACCTGTCACATCTACAACTTTTGCTAGAATTAGTGGATCAACCAAAAATATTTGTAGTGGTTCAACAAAAGATGTGCCTGCTTATGTTAAAAGAAAAAGATTGAGTCAAGATTTATACAGATGTACAAAGAGGAATGCAAAAGAAAGAATATTAGAAGGGAAGAAGCCATTCTTGGTTGATGTATCAAGAGATGGTGAACCCATTGGGAAAAATGCTGCAAGGTGTGCCTCCGAGTTGGGCATAAGATGTAGAGCCCATTTGGATATTTACAAATCAAAATTTGTAGAGCAAGATCCACGAAATGTGGAATATGTTATACAAAAAACGGAAAATTCCTTTGACACTGTTGGTGGAAAAATCTCTAGAAAATATTACAAGCACAAGATGAGACTTCTGATGAACAGTTTTAGATACAATTGTAGAAAAAAAATCATGGAGGGAAAAGAGATGTTAGACTCCACTCTATCTCCCAAACAGCGGGAGGAATTGAAAGAAAATATGCGTTTCAAAGAATATTTGAAAAAGAGTAACAGAGGCAAGAGAGCAAGAGATAATGTGAGGACTGAATATACATTTGGCCGAGGTAGGTTGTAGGCCAAAATGGACAAATGTGGAGTAAGTGTATGGATTTTTGGTTCAATTTACATTGTGTTATTTATTTCAATTTTTTTATTGAATTGACTATATGTTGAAATTGATATTGTATTTTAGGTGGAAAAAAATAATAGAGAAGCAGGTGTAGAAGATGTTGTCAATTATATGGCAGCACTAGATCGTACTAAATCTAATACTAGTATGAAGAGGAAATCTAGTTTTTCAATAGAGATTTCACAACCATCTGTTGAACGCCCAGTAAGAGCCTCTCCAAATCATGTCAACTCAAATGAAGAGTACCAATATATAATGAGTTGCTTACACTGTCTCACTGAGAAAGTTTCACAGTTGGCTGCCTCTATTAAGCCTATAGTTTTTGGATGGAATGACCATAATTCCACGGGTTCAGACCAGGTAGGAGGCTATCCCTCAATATTTTGATTCTCAACTATATCATCTTTATATTTTATTCTAAATATGTCTACAAATTTCATAAATGTTTTCCACAACATGCCTTTATAGAATTACTCTCGTGATATCCAAGCAAAGTATTACGGTCATATATAGAATAGTGAATCTATGAAAAATTTCCTTTTGTTTCATTGAAATCCATTGTGACTATCCTAAATGTTGTGATTGTGATTTTTATGACAAAATAACTATGAGATCAATGAATGATTTGTTAGGTCTCAGAAGTGCAGGTTTTTAAACTATAAGGGGGTGCCAATCCCTTAATACACCTTTGGCCCACGAACAAGGTAAACAAGATTGATTACCCTATGCTCTTCATGCTCTACCAGACCTCGATGAGTATACCTAAACAATTAGGCAGATTTACAACTAGATATTGTTCCTAGATTAAGCAATCTACTTACTATGGGACACAAAGATGAAGTAGATGTAGAATTTTAATGGCTATCTTCTATTGAAAGTAATTGAGAATTTAAGATTGTGAGTTGTGAGTTGTAAGTTGTATATATTATCCTAAGGATGAACAGTGCCTACTTCTATTGGGTGGACGAAGTGGAGGAGTGAATGATGATTTAGGAGATAGGCTTCTGTAAGATGGGTATATTTACTCTTCAACTTAACTCGAACAGTTGGGCACTTTGAATGTTTGCACCTTGTGCAAACGTGCAAGTATGTCAGTTATTTGGACTCTTCTTAGTGATCCTAGTGATATCCCCCTTATGCTACTGTGAAGTTGTGAAAGGATTTAATTTGAACATGGAGAGAAACCAATTAAGATAACCTATTCAAAAGGACTTTAATCCAAATAGGAACCTATCAAATTTGATTGCTTAAAATGAAATTAATTCTTTCTGCACATAGAAACCAGTCAACAACATCACACAACTACAACAAATGTATATTGACAAATTAAATGTATTTTCACACAATTGATTTTAATAACATAAATAGCCACTTTGGAGACAACCAGATAACATATAAGCATATAAATCCACACAACAGTTGAACACTTGAAAGAAAATCAACAATTATGCATAACATTCTCCATTATATTTATCTTCGAATAATATGCATTATAACAATAGTTTCTGATGTGAGATGGATGGGTGAATTGGTGCAATCCATCTTCTTACTAATGCCTAACCTAAATGGAAAATGATGTGATGATATCTTCTTCGGGTCTTGGCCTCTCTTATATATATGAGAGGCAACAAGCTACAAACTCGTTACAAACATTTATGTCATTTGCTAACTAAACATAATTGAAAACAAAAAATTTCCGCAAGTGAATGCACCAATCTGTTAATCACCAAGTAGAAACATGTGACCACCTAAGATTTGTTCAAAGCTTCTACTTTATGATAGGGTGCTCATTCATGATTTCGGTTGACTCCTTGCATTCTGATGGCTGTCCTGTTGTGTCTGGTATATCTATAGTTTAGTTACAAAACATATTAAATGAATAGAGGTGATGGATGTAATCTTGTTTAGCATAAGTGTATGTATTGGAGATCACCTCTCTCATATCATATTCCATATACATCATCTTTTCAAGCTGCTTGTGAGAATTTTGTAAAACCATATCCTCATCATTGATTTCTTGTGATGCAGCAATTAGAATCACATCAAACTCTTCCTTCCAATCATCATACTTTCGAGGATTCCCCATATCATCATGAAGTGTCGGAGTTTAATTGAAGCAATCAAGATCTTCAATGAGCCTGTTATGATATCCATTGTGTGATTCTACCAATTTGTTATTTGTGCATTATTTGTCCTTTCAGGATTTTCTTGTCTTGGAGCTCCTCTCTCTTTTCAATTATTCTCCCCTGTAGTCATTCATTCTCCACTATTCCTGAGTATACCTGATTGAATTGTTTCCAATATTCATCAACATATTTCATCATTTTATTGAATCTCTCCTTGATCATTTCAGATGCAATATTATACTTGATGGTTTTCACTTCTTTCTCTAGTTCTTTACACCACTCTTGAGATTTCAAGTGGAAATTCTTCCAATAAGCTTTATCAACTAATGCATCCAATACTCTGTTATCCTTTTCAAGCCATGGGGAATACAACTCTGGTGTGGAAGATGAAGATGATCTTTCTCTTTGATGTGCTAGTTCCTTCTTCAACCTGTCATTTTCTTTAACCAGTTTATCAATCTGTGCTTTGGTGAATTTCGCCACATTGACATTCAATTTTGTTGTCTCCATGGGATTGGTATCCCCTACTCTTTGGACCAAGAGGTTTCCAAACATTTGGTTTGGATTATCAATCATAGCTGGTCTTTTGTCATGGGGGTACAATGACCAAATAAGTAAGGTGGCCTCATCTAGGTTGTACCCAGATCCTGAATACATCTTGTCACTTGCTTCCTCTATCAAATTCACTATTTTGTCCCCTCTCTTTCTAAAGCTATCAAATACAATTGCAGAACTAATGTTCCACCATGGCAGAAGCAACACTCCAACTTCTTGAAGCAACTCTCTTTGTCTCTCAAGAGTGATGGACTCCATCTCTTTATCTATTTCCTTTTTCAATTCTTCCAAAGTAGTAGCCTCTCATTCATGAGTGATATCCTGCATCTTTTGTCTCATTTTCCTGCCTTTATGTTCATAAACAAATGATCTAAACTCATAAGTTTTAAAAAAATCTCCATAAGAAATGAACTCTTGTCCAACCTTGACCCTAACATCATCAGATAGTTCATCTAATGCTTCAAATATTACAATATTGTGCTCTTGAGGGGGCTCATACTGTGTAATTATAGGAGAACTTATTTTTTTTACTTGTTCACCCTCCTCATCACTCTCCTCTTCTTCACTTATATTAGTATCTACAGAGAAACTCACCTCAAGAGTAGGCTATGAAGGTATGTAATCTAGGGGCTCTATGTCTTCAGCCTGTACTCATGGATAGGTTGCATGAGGTGCATAAAAAAAAATGGGGGCACATCCTTCACCAACTCATTCACATGATAAATGAGTTGCTCAATTCTTGTTAGAGGATCATGTATGTCACCAAATGCCTTTGAATAAGATGGGACATTTTTTTTTTCCATTCTTCTGCGAGCATAATCTTGTTGTTGTAGTCATTTTGTCAATGGTAGAAGCTTCATCATGGTTTTTGATCACATCTTCATCTAAGAACACATGTTCATACCCTAATAGC
Organism: Sequoia sempervirens; assembly: GCA_007258455.2. Classification (NCBI taxonomy): domain Eukaryota; kingdom Viridiplantae; phylum Streptophyta; class Pinopsida; order Cupressales; family Cupressaceae; genus Sequoia; species Sequoia sempervirens. The sequence goes on along the minus strand of VDFB02358467.1, from coordinate 96,922 downwards.
CCTTGTGATAGTCTTTCTTTGTGGATAAATCCTTCTGCATCAAATTTTTCCCTTATATTGCCTTGAGGGAGGTTGTACTGTGCAAATTTAGCATCAATTTCCTCATACCCCTCATTTGTGACCACTGTAAAGTCTCCAAAACATAAGGTGTTGGGAATAATTGACTGTTTTTTGTGTCCTTTGAGGTGTTTGGCATTAGATTTTTCCAATTGCCTCACAATTTCTAAATAAGCAATTCTTTCAGGAACTACTCATGGTAGCAAGTGGGGAGTTCCTTTGAACCCATAGACCCTAATCACTGTACAATCTGGGAAAGCATACTAGTCTCCCTAGTTATGGTTCACTTTATTTCTTGGGTCAGTTTACTTTGGTCTTAGGAATTTTTGTACTTCTAGGGATAAGTTATGATCACTCAGATATCCCAAAAACTTCATCAATGGTTTCACAAAAAACTCTTCAAAATAAAGATAATGAGACCTGCTAAATCGGCTAAAGATAATGAGACCTGCTAAATCGGTTTGATATTTCCATTTGCATATGTATCCCTTATTCTCAATTCTTCACTCCAGACCCCTCTAACATGTCCCTCGTGCAAAAGAAAATGCATAAACAAAGAATAGTGTTTGAAATGAATATAATCACTATTGTTTTTAATATTTTCAAGCTCTTGATTTAGGGCATTGGTCAAGTATCTAGCATAATTAAATGAATTGGCATCAGTGCTCTGTATGTCTACAACTCAGACCATTGGGGCAATAGACATGAGATGCGGAACCTCTATCCCCAAAACCTAACTAGTTGAATAATAAGTGTATCGAAAATATTCCTCAAACAAATCCTCATGAAAAGGAAGGTTTTTGCTACTTGAAAACCTCTTGAGTTGACCTCCTTTATTCTTGGGCCTATGCGACGGTAGCTTCCATCTTTTGTAGCTGGTATCCATATGGTGATACTCTATCAAGAGGTCTCAAACCGTGAATGACAAGTTCATAGGACACTCCAACTAAAACACATTAGAAATTAGATCCTCAGAAATAACAAGCATGTTAGCCCCATTACGTGATTGAATAACTCTCCTCTTGGGGTCGTATCTACTAGCAAGAGATTTAACTAGTTCTACATTTACAAACACATTGGGCACCACGAGTCTCCCCAAGTTCAACCTCCACGGGTTGTAGACTGGTTGAAACCTAAATTATTTTTTGTAATGGTACATGAAGAACTCATATCCGTGTCATGGTTTCCAAATATCTCCCAAGACCTTATGTTTGTCCCATAGTCTATCCACTAAAGGATTTGTTTGAGCACTTCTCTTGTGTCTCGGCCCCGACCCAGGGCATTGATCTATCAGGTCTTGATTTAGGAGTCTCTTTTCAGTTTTTTGTTTTTTAGCTTTGGGTTTTTTTGCTCTCTCCTCCATTGTTTGAATTCTTAAGCTTTTGAAAAATATAATTTCTCAGCTGGGATTGATGTACTTACTTGAGTCTCATCTCCACTGGTTTTTGCTACGTAAGAACTCCAAGCTTTTCCTTTCTGCTTCTGCCCTTAGCGAAATATTCTAGATTTTTCAACAACTATGTGATCAACTTGTGGTGTAATTTATTTCAATTCTAACCCATAAATGCACCACCCATTTCAGTCTTGTCAATGGGTGAGAAAATTTATTTTAAATATCTTGACGATTCCTCGTGATGTCACATCAGTTAGTAATAATCATTATCACCATATTGATGAGACTGTGATTCTTCTTCCACTGATAGCCACCTTCTCCACCGATGAATAACTTTCCTTAGGTCTATCAGCGGGAAGCCAGGTAACATCACTTCGATGCACCCCAACTTCACTGATAGACATTATGCACTTGATAATCCATGGTTATATCAGGCCATCAGGGGAATGCAAACATTTGTTCCACCGATGTTCATGTGTCACAGCGATGTGCTTACTTTTGTTGACTCTGTTGGTCTATCGGGGAGAGTGTCTTAGGAGTCAGCCCGATAGGGTATTGTTACACCGATACTAGGTTATGAGTTGCTTTCATCAAGCCATCAGCAAGGCTATAATGGGGGTTTCGTCGATGAGGCATTGTTAGGCCGATAGTGCTAATTTTTATTTAGGGATGGGGAAAGATTTATGGAGTCTCAAACTATTATGGTCTCATGCTTACTATTATGCTTTTGATATATTTTTTCCAAGCATCCATAGCTTGTTCGAAAGCACTTTTCTTAGGATTTTAGCCATAGCAACAAGGCAGTGAACTGTTTGACAAAATGCTTTGGTAGACATGTATGGAAAATGTGGTAGTATAGACAAGGTAGTGAATTGTTTGAAAAAATTCCTCAAAGAAATGTGATCTCATAGAATGCCATCACAAGCAAATGCAATTGTCAGCTGCTCCTAGTTATTAGTTATGCAATGTGAAGTAATTGCATAACTACTTAGGTTGAATTTTTAAAAACTATATTGTAATTGAAATTTTGTCATCTATCAACATCTAGTTATTATTTATGCAATGTGAAGTAATGCTTTGAGTTTGAAAGATGTGCAATGCAATGTAATCAAAGATATGAATATAAACTACAAAAAACTATTTTTATAATTGATTAGTTAAACTCTTTATTTTATTTTCTCTCTATATCTCTAGGCTATGGAAATGCCTTTCAATTTTTTTAAAAAAAGTTTTTTTCTCTTGTTCTACAATTTCTTACCTTTTTTTTAAATCTGATTTTTTCTCGATTTTTTCAAAAAATCTTATACTTTTGGTTTGCCGATTTTTTCCCCGAAATATTTTTGCTGCTATGGATAAAGCAATAATAAAACTCTTGAAATTCTGTTCTTTTCTTAGAAATTTCTAATTATTTGCAGTTCCAAGCTTTTGTACTTTCCTATACAAGGTTTCCTTGTTCTCTTTTGCATTGAATTAGGTGGTTGGGTGAGTTAACTTCAATTTTTTTATAATTTGGTGAATTCTTGTAGAGTTTTGTGCATTTTGTAGTCAAACTGTTGAAACAAGTCAATAAAGACAGAGTTGAGGGTTTGTGAGTCTACAAAAATGGATTTTCACCCATTCCACCTATTGTAATCGCTATAACTCAGTGGAATGGGTGGGTAGCAAGTAGGAATAAGGTGTCCAAGTGGTTTCAGAGGTGAGGGAGGTCATTTGAGTCTTTGGGCATGATGCCTTAGAGGTGAAAAAGTGTGGTTTTTGTGTGAAATTGAGAGGTTTGAGTATGGTAATGGTTGTGAAACTTGGGGAAAAAAATTTATGATGTTATAATAAGTTTGTGTAGGCTTTATTAGAGGTGTTTGAGGAGTTTTTGGAGTGTGGGAAGGTTGGGAAACTAGATTTTCATTAAAACCCCCTTGGAATGACTAAAAATGAGGGTTTCATGAATAGGAGACTTGGAGGCTGTGTCTCAATGTAAGAGTTGGGAAACTTGAGGTTTTGTTTCCTGGTTAAGAGTTCCCAATTGAGTTTTAGGTTTGAGAGGAAGATTAAAAAGGTGTTGCTTTGCAAAATAGGCCTAATTGGCCAAGTAGGACAACGTTGAAGTCCAATTTTGTTGTTTTTGTTCCAAAGAGACCTAAAGAGATTTTGTGATATGTTTTTGTAGACAATAATGGGTGTTTGAAAAGGTGAGGAGTTTTTGAGTCATAAATTGGCATCATTTATTTTATCTTTTCAATGACTTGTCACGAGAAATTCCATTTTTCTTGCCTTGCTAGATTTGAGGTGTGATAGAAATACTATTAATTGTCTTACTCTTATTGTTGTTTTTTCTTTGTTGAGATCTTCATAATTGTCTTACTCTTTATGTTTTTATAGCTGCTTCTTACTATCAAGGGGGTGTATGACTGTGGCCCAATGACAGTGACTTATAGCATGCTACCCTTTGCCTTGTATAACTTAGGATATTCATGAAATATGATTGTATACTTTGACTTTTATGCTTGGAAAATATCTATTGACTATTTTTTAAATGAATTACTCCTCATCTGGATATATTTTTTTGCTTGATGGTTAAACTACATGCAGAGCGATTTTATCAAAGCAGCACAAAAACAAGAACGCCTTGATGTCAATCATAGTTGTGTTGAAGTTGAGGTAATCTAATAGTTGTTGTGGACAAAAAATTATAGCTTTTGCATTCTGTACTTGACTTATTTTAAATTTGCATGATGATTAAACCACATGCAGGACAATTATATGAAAGCAGAACAAAAAGGAAAAGACCTTGTCAATAGAGCTCTTGGCAAAACTACACAACTTTAGGATAATGTTGATAGTGATTATGCTAAATTTGACGAGTATGTGCATGATATTGATAGTACTAGTGGTGTTGAACTTGAGGTGAGTGCTATGAAACATTACTTTTCCTTGATTCTAAAACCCCTCATGTATTGACTGTTATGATGCCAAACAGTGAACAAGCTTATAGAATAGTGAATAGACAACTAAAACATTGAATGTAACCCGTAGAACAATCATTGTACCTACTTTGTCACTTTTCAATGGGGATTGTTAGAACTTTAATACTTTATGATGCTTGACTATGTTTTAGGGTATTATAATTGACCTTGTCAACATCTTGAACTTAGCGTGCTACTTCTTTCATTGGATGATACTTGTTCTTTCCTTCATGGATATGCTATTAACTCTTCATTATGGCTGTTATTAAAAAAAAGCTTCTTTTGATATTCTTGTCGCTTTCTCTTAATGTCTTCTTGTTGTTTAGTAATGATATTTGTTGCTCGATCCATTAAGCTTGCTATTACAACCATAAAACTCACTGCCCTTGAACTAAACTCACTGCTATAGCCATGAAACTCACTGCTACTACTACTTGTTCATTGGACATCATTCCTTACTTATTTTTGCATACTCCTACACTATTTTCTAATAGTGAAAGGCTCTTTCTCTATTATTTATGTGACCTCTACATCCAACCTTATTTGTTACTCCTTTACTACTGCTATGAAAGCCACAAAAAAAGACTGCATTATTTCCTCAATGACTGTTCTTAATCGTTTTCACATGTTGCCTTGATACATTTTGTTCTTTGTTCTTCTTTTATATGTCATCATTAACAAGGTTATGTTGACTGCATGGGGTTATGTTTTTGAACTTTAATGCCACTATTTTGGTACATCCTAATGAATCTCACCTTCTCCTTGTAGCAGTAATAGTAGTGCTCTCATATTGCATTCTTTTTTTTGTGCATTAGCTACCTTTTTTATGTGTAATAGTGTTGTCATAACCTTATGTGTCTGGTATGCATGCATGGTAATGTAGTGTTTATATTTGTGGCCTTTGTATCTAATTAGTATGAAGCTAATAGTAACATTGTAAGCACCGCTATGAGTGTTGGGGTTTTTAATAGATTCAATTGATCATTGCAATTATTTTAACACACACATGCAAGTACTATTTAAGTAAGTAATGGTTGTTTTATTATGCAAACAAGGGTAATCGTTGTAAGGAAAGCAACGGTACGGAAACCACTTTCCTAATGTCAAATCCATAGGGAAGTAAGCAGACAATACTTTTGATTTTTCTAATTACAATCCAATTAAGGCACACATGAAATATTTTCAGAAACAGAGAAGATACTCAAAGACAATGAACAACAGATTTACGTGGGAAACCCTTTCGGGAAAAAACCCACCACACCAAGTTGAATCTCTTTGTATTACAGTAACAACAATTACATACAATCAGAGATACAACTCTCTGGTATTAGTTCACAGTAGCTTCATTCACTATTCATCCAGTTACAGAAATGCTCTCTTCAATCCAATCTCACTCATCATAATTTCAAATTAGAATCGATCCTTTAAATCTTATCACATTCTAATTTTTTCCTTCTGTTCATCCTTATCCACCATTGCCCCATCGTAGAAAGTTTCCGCTCAAGCAATTGATTTTTCCCTGCATGTTGTTCAGCTCCAGTGTCACAACAATTGCAAAAATCTAATTGCCACCCATTTGAAATCGCTTCCTCTGATTGGTCCACGAGGCTCCACATAGGATGGTCAAACTGGTGAAGGGAATTCAACTTTGTTGGCATATCGGTGAGACACTAACAGTGTCTCCCTGATGCCACAAAGTATTCACTATCGATATCGGCTTAAGTCCCTAACAATCGGCAAGAGGTTTCAATGAACGCCACGAGTCATACCGAGTCCATCGACATCCAATACGTTTATATCAGCAAAAGATTCCTCCATCAGCAAGACGTTTTACCGATGTTCACAAGTCATATCGTTTCCTGCTTTTCCATTGGCAAGACTTATTATTTTCGCCAAGAGGTTACTCCGTGCACAAACAAGTCTCACCGAGTCGGCAAGACCTTTATTCTTCACTGAGACCTTACATCGAACACCACCAAGTCTTACTGAGTTCATCTAAGTCTTATCGAGTCAGCAAGACTTAAGTCTTTCACTAAGACCTTACACCGATGTCTTAAGTCACCCTGAGCGCTGCATTCACCAGTTGGCAAGACTTATGTCTTTCACCGAGACCACATACCGAGTGCCCATGTCTTGCCGAGTCAGCAAGACATTTGACTTTGCCAAGATGTTTCATCGTGCGCCGAGAGCTACACCGATGACCTGAGTTGCATCCTCGTCGGCGAGACCAGGCACCCTTCGCCAAGACTTCATACCGAAGTCTTTTGTCACCGCGAAGGCGCCAAGTGAAAACTCCCGTCAGTGTGACCTTTCATTGTCACTGGGAGATCTTCCCGATGCCCTTGAGTTACCCCAATAGCCATATGCTATCGGTGAGACATTCTCCAATCGGTGGGACTTCTCCCCGAGCGCTTGAGCTATTCCGACATCCGCAATAAAACCCGATAGGAACATACTGTCGGCCAGAGGTCTCCAATCGAAAAAAGGTCACAACAAATGCTCTATGTTATAGCAATGGACTTCATTCGGCAAGACACCACCTCTGTCTCGACGACATGAACATTTCAACAAGATTCAGAACAGTTAGTCGGCCAGACATGAATAATGTGACAACGACTTTTCCCTACAAGAGTTACATGCCAGTAAGAATTGAGGCACATATTCCAACAAGTTCCCACTTGACGAAGATCTTACTGACACCTCCAGAGCATAATCAAACTACTAAAAAATATGGGCCAAGAGGTCCATCGAACTAGCACACCACCTGTATTTGTTTGTGCTCACAGGCTTCGTCAATGCATCTGCAACATTCTCCAGAGTATCCACTTTCTCCAAAGAGACCTTCCCATCCTCCACCATATCTCGTACAAATTGATATTGTACATCTATATGTTTTGTCCTTGCATGGAAAGTAGGATTCTTTTCCAAACATATAGCACTCTGGCTGTCACAGTAAATAGTAATTTTTCTTGCATCAAAACCAATGTTAGAACACAAACTTTTTAACCAAATTGCTTCTTTATAGGCATGTGTAGCTGCCATGTATTCTGCCTCTGTAGTGGACAAAGCGACTACAACTTGCCGCTTGCTCATCCAACTCACTGCACCACCATTCATCATGAAAACATATCCACTGGTGGATCTTCTGTTGTCAATGTCCCCTTCCCAATCAGAGTCCACATAACCTAGAATACTGAGAGTCCTCTGTGATTCAACCAAGTTCCCATGGTAACACAGAGCATAGTCTGAAGTACCCTTCAGATATCTAAACACTCTCTTCACAGCATCCCAATGTGTCCTTCCAGGATTAGCCATAAACCGACTAAGAACTCCCACTGCTTGGGCAATGTCTGGCCTTGTACAAACCATTGCATACATAAGGCTACCAACTGCACTAGCATAAGGTACACTTGTCATGTTCTCCATCTCAGTAGGAGATTTTGGACAATCCTCAACAGATGGCTTCGTTCCCTATGTAATTGGAACAACTAGCTGCTTGCACTCAGTCATACAAAATATCTCTAGAACAGTCATGATATACTTACTTTGACTGAGCCAAAATTTTCTATTTTTTCTGTCCCTGGTTATTTCCATTCCTAGAATGTACCTTGCTGCACCAAGATCTTTCATTTCGAACTTTGCAGACAACTGAGACTTAAGATCAGAAATCGGTAACTTACTATTGCCTATGAACATCATATCATCAACATAGAGAGAAATAATAAGGACTTGATCACTTTTAGCTTTGTAATATACACAATGATCACATTTTGATCTTACAAATCCTAATGAAAAACAAAAGTGTCAAATTTCTGGTACCACATTCTAGGAAACTGTTTTAACCCATACAAAGATTTCTTTAACTTGCAAACCAGTCTTTCCTTACCTTTTTCCACAAAGTGCTCCGGTTGGGACATATAAATTTCTTCTTCAAGATCACCATGAAGAAACGATGTCTTCACATCCATCTATTCAATTTCTAAGTCATACACCGCTGCAAGTGACAAAAGAAATCTAATAGATGTCAGCTTAGCTACAGGAGAAAATATTTCTCCATAATCAATTCCCTCTACCGGGAATAACCTTTTGCAACTAGCCTCGCTTTATATTTTTCTACACTGCCATCGACCAATATTCCTTTTGAATACCCATTTACAACCCACAACTTTTTTGCCTCTAGGCAATGGCACCAAACTCCAAGTATCATTTTTTTCTAATGATGCCATCTCTTCATTCATGGCTTCCAACCAAGAGTTTGAATTAGACATTTTAAATGCCTCTTTCACAGTCCTAGGTTCATCAGTGCTAGAAATTAAAGCATAGGCACAAGTAGACTCAATCAAAGAAAACCCATACCTATCAGGTTACTTTCTTTCATGAGTTGACCTTCTCATAGGCTGAGATTGAGGTGGTTCTTCATCTTCTTCAGAACTTTTAGAACTGCTTGAGCTCTCCTCAGTATCAGGTACATTTTTTTTTTCAATTCCTCTTTATCTGGTGTCAAAGGAATTCCTACTACAACCTTTTCAATTTCTGATTTCTTCTCTGACTGCAGATCCAATGTAGAAGATTTCAGCTCACGAAAGATAACACTTCTGCTGTACAAAACCTTCTCAGTCTCAGGATTCCAAAGCCTTTTATTCCAGCGGTATAGCCAATAAAAATACACTTCACAACTTTGTTTTCCAACTTAGATCTTTTTTCAAACGACACATAAGCATATGCCTCACAGCCAAAGACACAAATATGTCTCAGAGAGGGCTTCTTCCCATACCATGCTTCCAAAGGCGTCTTCTCAACAAGAGCAGAGCTAGGAGAATGATTTACCAAGTAACATGTTGTAGAGACTGCTTCAACCCAGAACTTCTCCTCCAAGCCATCACTACTCAACATACTTCGTCCTCTTTCCATTACTGTCCTGTTGAACCTTTTAGCAACTCCATTTTTCTATGGAGTGTAAGGTGTAGTCTTATGTCTTGTAATCCCATGATCTATACAGTACCTTTTGAATTCATCTGAACAAAACTCACCGCCATTGTCAGTCCTCAAGCATTTTATTTTCCTACCAGTCTGATTTTCAACAAGGTTTTTAAATTCCTTAAACCGACTGAACACTTTTGATTTACTTTTCAGAAAATATACAAATGTTTTTCTTGAATAATCATCAATAAACAACACATAGTATCTTGATTTAGACAAAGAAGGAACATTCACTGGACCAAACACATCAGAATGAATATAATCAAGCAAACCAGAAGATTTGTGAGGACTGGAATAAAATGAAACATGGTGTTGCTTTCCATATATGCAATGTTCACAAAATTCGAACTCAAGGTTACAATCTTCAAGCCCTTCTACCAGGTTTTTATTTTTCAAGGTTTTTAAACCTTTTTCACCAATGTGTCCAAGCCTATGATGCCAGAGCATAGTATTTTCTATTGAAAGTTTAACCTCCATGGCGTTTACTCCATCAAGAACATTTTCCTTCTTTTCTCCATGGGTAGCCTTAAGTGACTTCACAGAGATACTATTGCATTGAATAGCTTGTGCATCTAGCTTGTAGAAGGTACTAATTCGAGCACCCCTAGCCAACACCATAGATCCTCTAGTCATCTTGTAGCCATTTCCAGAGAACATGACCTGCACTCCAATATCATTCAGCTTACTTACAGAAAGTAGATTATGAGCCAGACCTAGTATATGCATCACATCATTGATTCTCTTCACTCTTCCATCAGGGAATTGAATTTTGACTCTTCCACGACCAATAATTTCCAAAGATGAATCACTTTCCAAGTACACCTTTCCACCATTGTATTCTTCATACTTCATGAACCAATCTTTATGAGATTTCATGTGGAAAGATGCTCTAGAATCAATCAGCCATACATCATCTGATGCCCGTGTAGCCAAAGCTGCAATGAAGGCGTCTGCATCACTCTGAGAAGAATCATTTCTAGAAGAGTTCTTTTTCTTCTTTTTCTCCTCCTTGCAATCCTTTCAGACATGACCAGGTTGCCCGCAATTCCAACACTTCACCTTGGACTTCTTTCCAGGAGACTTTGATCTCCCTTCTGATTTCGATCTGGATTTCTTATCCTTCTTCTTACCTTTCTCCTTCGATCTTCCTCTAACAACTAGAGCCTCCTTTGTCATCTCAGAAGATTTTCTTCTCATCTCTTCTGACAACAAAGAAGCAACAGCATCTTCCATCTTGAAAGAAGATGTCGTACTCCCAATAGCCATCACCAGATGACCCCAAGAATCTAGCAAAGAACATAGCAACAACATGCATCGATCTTCATCTTCAATCTTCACACCAATAGATGTTAACTGAGCAATCAACATGTTGAAAGCATTTAAGTGATCAGCAACAAATCCTCCCTCTTGCATTCTCAAAGAGTACAACTTCTTCCTCAAGAACAACTTGTTCACCAGAGACTTGCCCTGATAAATGGATGCTAGTCTTTTCCACAAGGAAGAGGCAGTCTTTTCTTCATGAACATTCAAAAGAATAAAGTCTGCCAAACAGAGCCTTATCAACCCCTTAGAATTTCTATCTGAAAGATCCCAATCCTCTTGCTTCATGCCTTGAGGCATTGTTCCAGACACAGTAGTCCAAAGATCTCGGTCTACTAACAGATCTTCCATTTTGAGTTTCCACAACTCAAAGTTGCTACCATTAAATTTCTCTATTTCCATCTTCCTGGATGTGCTAGCCATCTTAATTTGTAATTAAATTAACATAACTCTACAAAACTCCCACTGTAAAAGGATTGACACAAAAAATCCAACCCACTCACAAGGACAACACAACTGGCCAGGCTCTGATACCACTTGTAAGGAAAGCAACGGTACGGAAACAACTTTCCTAATGTCAAATCCATAGGGAAGTAAGCAGATAGTACTTTTAATTTTTCTAATTACAATCTAGTTAAGACACACATGAAAGATTTTCAGAAACAAAGAAGATACTCAAAGACAATGAACAACAGATTTACGTGGGAAACCCTTTCGAGAAAAAACCCACCACACCAAGCTGAATCTCTTTGTATTACAGTAACAAAAATTACATACAATCAGAGATACAACTCTTTGGTATTAGTTCACAATAGCTTCATTCACTGTTCATCCAGTTACATAAATGCTTTCTTCAATCTGATCTCACTCATCGTAATTTCAAATCAGAATCGATCCTTTAAATCTTATCGCATTCTAATTTTTGCCTTCTGTTCATCCTTATCCACCATTGCCCCATCATAGAAAGTTTCCTCTTGAGCAATTGATTTTTCCCTGCATGCTATTCAGCTCCAGCGTCACAACAGTTGCAAAAATCTAACTGCCACCCATTTGAAATCGCTTCCTCTGATTAGTCCACAAGGCTCCACATAGGATGGTCAAATTGGTCAAGGTCATTCAACTTTTTTGGCATATCGGTGAGACACTAATAGTGTCTCCCTGATGCCACAAAGTATTCGTTATCGATATCGGCTTAAGTCCCTAACAATTGGCAAGAGGTTTCAACGAACGCCATGAGTCATACCGAGTCCATCGACATCCAATATGTTTCTATCGGCAAAAGATTCCTCCATTGGCAAGACATTTTACTGATGTTCACAAGTCATATCGTTTCCTGCTTTGCCATCGGCAAGACTTATTGTTTTCGCCAAGAGGTTACTCCGTGCACAAACAAGTCTCACTGAGTTGGAAATACCTTTATTCTTCGCTGAGACCTTACATCGAACACCACCAAGTCTTACCGAGTTCATCCAAGTCTTACCAAGTTGGCAAGACTTAAGTTTTTTGCTAAGACCTTACATCGAGGTCTTAAGTCACCCTGAGTGCTGCATTCACCAGTCGGAAAGACTTATGTCTTTCGTCGAGACCACATACCGAGTGCCCATGTCTTGCCAAGTTGGCAAGACATTTGACTTCGCCAAGACGTTTCACCGTGCACTGAGAGCTACATTGATGACTTGAGTTGCATCCCCGTCGGTGAGACCAAGCACCCTTCGCCAAGACTTCATACCGAAGTCTTTTGTCACCGCGAAGGCGCCAAGTGAAAACTCTTGTCAGCGTGACCTTTCATTGTCACTGGGAGATCTTCTCGATGCCCTTGAGTTACCTCGATAGCCATATGCTATTGGTGAGACATTCTCCAATTGTTGGGACTTCTCCCCGAGTGCTTGAGCTATTTTGACATCTGCAATAAAACCCGATAGGAACATACTGTCGGCCAGAGGTCTCCAATCGACAAAAGGTCACAACGAATGCTCTATGTTATAGCGATGGACTTCATTCGGCAAGACATCACCTCTGTCTCGGCGACATGAACATTTCAACAAGATTCAGAACAGTTAGTCGGCCAGACATGAATAATGTCACAATGACTTTTCCCTACAAGAGTTACATGTCAGTAAGAATTGAGGCACATATTCCAACAATCATTACCTATGTAATATAATGTGTTATTTTTTTTCTTTTTGCAGAAATGTATTGATAAACTCAAAGAAGGGGATAAAGTTAGGGTGTTGGATTCGTTTGATGGTGATGTTGTGGGCAGTGGGATGATTCACTCCCTATCTATTGTACATGGAGTCAACTTGAAAGGAACAAGAGATGCAAATGTAAACATTTTGAAGGTCACAAGTAACATATCCCTTGTTTATGAAGACAAAATAGATGGAGTTGTTTGTCTGAAAGAGAAAGAGAGAACCTTCACACGGTGGCCACTAAAATATTTGCAAAAAATGACATAGTTGAACATGTTTATCATGTACTAGTTGTTAGACATCTTGGATCTCTACTTTATGCAGTATTTTGAATGTGTTATTCAGGGATCTTAATTATCATGGTGTATTTGAAAGAGTTTGAAACTCTTAGACAACTTTGACATCTTGTAACTTGATATATATATATATATATTTATATTAAATTTTTTATTTCAGATTATCTTTATTTATCATGATGTTGAATCAATCTTTTAATTCTAGCATGTTGTAGCTTGTTCGTATATGTAATATTTTTATTTGCTTTTATGTTTTAGTTCAAGTTTAATATTATGTTAGTTTTGCATTATAAAATTTATGGTATTTAATAAATTATTCATTTCATGACTATATTTACTACCAATTAATGGAAACTAGTAAATAAAAATGACTAAATATATAACTAAAATAATGACTAAATTAATGACTAAATTAATGACTAAAGTAATGACTAAATTAATGACTAAATATATGACTAAATATATGACTAAATTAATGACTAAATATATGATTAAATATATGACTAAATTAATGACTAAATATATGACTTAATATATGACTAAATTAATGAAAAAATATATGACTAAATTAATGACTAAGTAATGACTAAAGTAATGATTAAATTAATTACTAAATATATGACTAAATTAATGACTAAAGTAATAACTAAATTAATGACTAAAGTAATAACTAAATTAATGACTAAATATATGACTAAATTAATGACTAAATATATGACTAAATCAATGACCAGTTAACAACAATCAATGACTAAATTAATGACTAAATATATGGCTAAATAAATCACTACCATGACTAAATAAATGACTAAATTAACGACTAAATATATGACTAAATAAATCACTACCATGACTAAATAAATGACTAAATTAACGACTAAATCAATGACTAAATCAATGACCAAATCAATGACTAAAAAATAATGACTAAATAAATGACTAAAATAATTGTCATAAATTTGGTGGTGTTATAAATGACTACAAAGAAACCACTAATAGTCACGTGACTAAAATTAGTCATTTATATGTAAGTTTTAGTAGTTTATTTAGTCATATATTGTTGTTTGTGTACTAGTGTTCCTTCCTTCTTCAGTCCAATTGAAGGTGGTCATGTTTTTCATCATTGTTGAGATGTCTTTGGTCAACTCCAAGAATCGGGTACAAATCTTCGTATGAAGTTAACTTTTCCAAAGGAGTGCACCCCGGTTTTATTTGTAAGGAGAGTCAGGTCCTTGATTACATCAACCCAATTAGGGTCTATCCAAGTCCCTTCTTTGGAGATGATGTGGCCTAACAACTTTCCTTCTGTCACCGCGAAGATGGAATTTTTTGGATTCAATGATATGTGGTGGTATTTGTACATCTTGAACACTTTCACTAAGTGTTAAAAATGATCTTGTCACTTCTTTGAGAATGTGGTAAGGTCGTCAAGATAGACTACTATCAGTTTGTCCTTTAAGTCGCTAAATGACAGGTCCATGGCTCACTGAAAAGTAGCACCATCGTTGATGAGGCTGAAAGGCATCCTCTCATAAGCGAACGTTCCCCAAGGGGTAGTGAATGTCGTTTTGAGTTGATCTTCTTCAACCACTGCAATCTGGTTGTATCCGAAAAAATTGTCAAGTGATGAGAACATTTCTGAACCGGTTACTGTTTGCAATGTATGCTCCATGATAGGCAAAAGATAATTATCCTTTAGCGACAACTAATTTAGGTTCCTGAAATCCACGCAGATCTAGATTTCTCTTTTCTTCTTGCATACATGAGCTATGTTCGATACCTAGGTAGAATAGTGGATCAAGAATATGATCTTTGCATCCATCTTTTTCACCTTCATGTAGATTGTGTCTTGGACACGCGGGTTGTAGTGTCTTTGCTTCTGCTTAAAAGGCTTGACATTAGACTTGAGTGGAATTGTATGGGACAATTCTTTTGGCTTGAATGCTTTCAGATCTTCATAGGACCACACGAAGACGTCTCAATATTGCTTGAATAGGGAGATAAAGTTTTTGCTTTCCTCTGTAGTGAAACATTTTCCTAAGTTGACAAGATAAAGCTTGTCTTTTGTACCAATGTTGACTTGTTGGTAATCAGTTGACATCTTGTTGTTAGAATTACTTTGATCCTGAACACATTTGTCATGTCTATCAAATATATCCTCCAAGTATACTAAACCCTTGGGGATATTGTTGTCTCTTAGTTGGATGATGTCAAATTTCGTGGCTTCAGAATCTTCTGCTACAGATTCTTTGAAAGGGGAAGCACTACCTTTAAAGAATAGTTCTTGGTAATTGTCCCCCATGTAGAGGAACTCTTTGTTGTCATCATCATCAAAGATCTACCAATTGTTGCAGTTGTCAGGGACAACTGACCTATAGATGAGTTCAATAGCAAAGGCATTCTGACAGAAGTCAGAATGAGGCATGAAAAGAGCGACCAATACTGCAAGTGCATCTGCTCTACTATTTTGCTCATGTGGTATGTACCTGATGTTGAATGCTTTGAAATAGTGGATTGCATTCCACACCCTTTGTCGATAAGACATAAGGTGGATTTTTCTTACTTGGTATTGTTCTTTGACCTGTTGGACGATTAGCTCTATGTTTCCTTCGACTTGAAGGAATCTTATACCCATATCCCTTGCATTTTTGAGGCTTAGTATGAGTGCCTCATATTCTATAGTATTGTTCATGTTATCGAACTACAAGCGATAAGAAAATGGGTATAAGGTACCTTCAGGAGAGGTAATGACAACTCTCACTCCTGAGCCTACCATTGAGAAACTCCCATCGAATTGCATTGTCCACATTCTTGAATCTTTATTCAGTGCTTGTGTGGTGCATGCAATTTTTTTTTCTTGTTTTGTTGCTTCAAACAACATGGCATATGTGTCGGGATCCATGTGTTGATATAACACTTGAGCTTGGGGGTCCTAAGATTTCACCACTATGAATCTCGACTTAGCCTTTGGTTCCAACTTGAAGCTACCTTTCTTTAGTGGGATTGTCGTGTACAACCAATCCAGTTGAATCTCGCCTCTGAGATCCTTGCAGAAGCTTTTGCTTAGGAGCATCCCATAACTAATCAGAATGTCAACTACGAGGATGGTCATCATGATCTTCTTTTCGGGGCAGGATGTCAATCTTACTTGAACATCCTTCAATTGGCCTACCAATGGCACAGGTTTTGATTCATGTGAATAACACTTGTCATGAGTTTTCGTGCATGATAACCCCAATGAGTTCATGATCTGTAAAGGCATGACATTGTCTCATGCCCCTGAGTCAATTATGCAATTGTTGAGTTTATACCCTCCCATATACAAAGATATGTAGAAGGGATTTGGATTTTCTCCTGCTGGTACAAAAGATTCCAACAATGTGGGTTGTATGACAGTCGACTTCTGTACTACCTTGAGAATCTGATCCAGTTGATTAGAATGATCCTGAAGATACTCCAGCTATGAGATTTGTACCTTTGTCTTCATCATAGATGTCACAATGTCAAAATTCACTGAAGGTGGATCTTGAATATTTGGTGTGACGTACTCATGTGTAGACTTGGGATTAGAAGTGAAAGCTTCTTTCCCTTTTTGTTTGACTTCCATCTCTCCCCTTCTTCTTTCTGTGCTTTGAAGTGTTGGGCATGTGTAAACATAGGTGTCAAAAGGTTCTCATAGTTAGCAACAAGAGAGTACTGACGGTAGTCTTCTTCTTCTTGATTTATGGGTTTGCTATGAAAGTATCTCGTTGCAGAGTCACCATCAAGGTTGTCCGTTTGTGGTGAGACAATGTTTACATTTGAAGGTATGAAACTTGAGCTTGGAGCTGCATCTCTGGAATATCCCATGATCTAATTCATCCTTTGATTCTTAGGGCATGTGGATCTGGCGTGTTCGTTTGAGTCGTGGAAACAAAAAAACACATTAGACTTTTCAGTCTCTGCCTATCTTGGCGGAGGTCCTGAAAACTTAGGCTTGAAGTTGTTGAAAGATTGAAAATTATTCCTCTTCGATTGATATGGCTGTTGAGGCTGGTACTACTGGTGAGGCTGGTATTGTTGTTGTTGTTGATATGGCGATGGTGTGGGCAATGCTTCCCGCCCTTGGTTGGGAGATTACCTCTTGAGAATTGTCACCTCATTTGCTACCTTTTGTAGTAGTGGATTTGTTGATGCTTGGACTAGTGGTCTAATAGCATCATCCTTCATCTTTCCCATGGTGATCATGTGATCCTCGAGCTTGATAGCCTTCTCTTGTGTGACTAACAAGTCCTCTTCATGATTTCCTTTTATGAAAAAGGTTATCTCTGAGGGAAGGGCATTGATGAAACTTCTCATCAGAATCTCTTATGATGGAATGAGTGTGTGAGAAAGACATGTAACAATGTGGTTAAACCTCACTACGAACTTCCTCATTAGTTTTGTGGGCTCCATCTTAGATTTTGATAACTGGGAAAATAGTTGATGGCTATCTTCAATAGGTTTGAATCTTGCTAAGAACTTCTCACTCATGTCCTCCCAGTTTCTAATGATACTTGGTTGTAAGTGATTGAACTAGTCGACAACATTCACCTCAAGAGTTTCCACAAAGATTCGAATGACAATATCTTCATGTGGTACAGATAGAATGGAACAACCCATTGTGAACGCTGAAATATGCTCATCGGGGTGTCGAGCCCTGTCACTATACAATCTTGGGAAGTGCTTCTATGATCCCTTGGGAAGTTCATAGTGATCTTGTAGGGCCAATGGACCTATGTCGTTACCCCATGGTAATGGGGCAGGACGTCTTACAACTCTTGCATTTTGGTCATTTCCAAAAAGATTGTTGCCATTGTTGTTGCCATTGTTACCATTATTACGACCATTGTCATTATTGATGTTAAAATTATTGGCCATTGCTTGAGAAGGAGGTTCTTGTTGTGGTTCTTCTAGAAAGTGTTCTCGAACCTCTTGGTAGATCTACTCTATGTTAGATGTTTCTCTGACTTCTTCATGAAAAAAAGGATTGGTCCACCTCCTTGTATATACTCAGTGAGCCAGGATGCTTACTGCCACGCAAGAGGTAGTAATACTAGTCTCTCGGCTGCAAGATCAACCTTTCTTTCTTCCTCGTCTAGAGTAATGGTTGTGTCTCTCCACCAAGCAACTAATGTATTCTTTTCAAAGATGAAAGTATGAAAACTGTTGATGATGTCCAATTGCTCTCCTTCAATGTATGTAAGATCTGGTTGGAGAGTTGCTGGAGCAAGATCAGGTTGTTCTATTGAGGCCCAAGGATGCCAAATAGTCATTCCCATGACATAAAAGCCTTTAGCTTTTTCTTGAAGTTTTGTACCTCATTGCCCCACGGTGGGCGCCAGAAAACTATTGGCGTTTCAATTAGCACCTTTGGAATGATTATTGGAAATGGTCAGCTATTGCAAGTGTTATAGTACTGCTCCTTCAGATTATAGAGAGGAAGATCCCTCTTTGTTGATATATGCATAAAAAAGTACTAAGGTTCCTATCTTTTTTACTAAGTGATAGGACACAAGGGTGCACAAACACAATGCACCGTAGCTAAGCTTTTCTCTAGTTTCTACAGATCTTAACTACGACTAAACTAGCTTTTAATCTATCCTATCTCCCCAAGATAAATAGAGCATGAGGGCATAGGAGCGGGAATGGATTGGTTGGATCACTTGAATATGTCATCTCCTTAGAATATGGCCGAGGCTCTGAACTTTGAAATATACGCTAGGATAATATTTTATACAAGTGAACACTCTTTACGGTAAGTTGGATCTCAGACTTGCCAAGGAGGCGGAACCCCTGTACGAGGTATAGGCTAGGAAACAACTTACTAGAAACAAAAAATCATGATGATTTGGCTGACAAACTTGCTAAGGAGGAGGAACCCCTGTCCGAAGTGTAGGTTGAAAGACAATTCATTAAACAACATCACACGATAACTGTTAATGACAAAGTATCCAAGGAGGAGGAATCCTTGTTTGAGGAGGAGATTGAAATAGTAAGCTATTAACACAAAATTTTGAAAGAACTCAATTATGTGGATCAAAATGCAAGTGCCTTCTTATTTTCTTCTTCAAGTTTCATCAATGAGTTACAAAGAATTGGTACAACAAAGACACAAAATCATGCACAATTATGATCAACCAATTAACTCTCATCCAAGAATGAACAAATAATCACTTTCAAACTTGTTGGCAAAAATGGCGCAACAATTTTGCATAGTAAGTAAAGGTTAAAAAAATAATGAGCCCAAGACTGTTATTTATAGAACTCAAAGGAGTAGGCAACCTTAAAATCTCCTTGAGTTAACAAATAGTTCTTTCCAATCAACAAGATTTATTCCTATATCTAAAAGTAGGTGAGTAATCAGTTAATTGGAAATCTACTTCAATTAACTGAAACTAAACAAAGAGTCAAATGGAAACTACTTCAGTTGACTGAAACTAAACTAAAGGTGAACTTTATTACAAAGTGTGCCTCCAAAATGGACATCCATGTTTAGTGGAGATATGAGATCCACAAATTATGGAAGCCAAATTAGACATCCTCAATTAGTAAGATTTGACATGCATGATCTATGGGACATGGAGTTAACTTGGAAAGGGGCATCAAGTTAACTTCAGTCACATTTAATGTCTTTTTGAGTTGACTTGGAATGAGGCATCAAGTCAACTTTAAGTGCCATAAATTCCATTTTGAGGGTAGGACGTCCTTTTTGAGGTGCCTTTACAACTCACCACTGGTCAACAATGTGTCTATCCATTCATTGAATTCTTCAACCTATGGGTAATTAATGCTTTGCAAGATGATGACACGACGTTTTAGCATTACTTCACCTGTGACAAGCTGTTTCTGAAAGTCAATACACTGGGTAGCTGCATCATCTAACTTGGTAGACAAGGCTGCCACTTTGGCCAACTTACAACCATCTCGATCATTGAGGAAGGTGTTGATGATGACATCTCAGAATTGATTTTGCACTACATCTAGCTCAATGTACTCTCCTCCCTCGCACTGATATTCTATCTGAGGAAAGGATATTACCAATGTTCTTGTAAAGTTGATAATATTTGCGACAACCTATCAGTAGTCAACTAGTTCTACTGAATTGGAATCATACACTAGTACATTTTGACCCATTTTTTGACGACCATCTGTCGAAATTTCGACGGCTATTCGTTGCTATTATTGCGTCATAATTTTGACGACATTTGAAATGTCAAGATTTTGACCTGACATCCGTTGAAATTTCGACGGCTGGTCATCGAAAAATGGGTCAAAATGTACTAGTGATAGGCTTTCACCTTGTATGCCAACTGTTCTTTCAAAGAAAAAAGATGTTGCATGTTTTCCTCAGAGAAGACTAATCGACATGCCAATTGCAATTTTTTAATTGACTTCATTGCCTAGCCTCTTTTTTTCTATCTTTTTCTTCGATTGTTGAATTTCTGCATAGAGTCCATGTGCTCTATCCCTTAACTGGTATAGCTCTGCCAGTAGACATCGCCCTCTGATAACAAATTCCTCCACTTGATCTCTCATGTGTTTTCCATATATCTTCAATTGTTGATGGTTTTGCTCTGCGAGAAGATCCAACAATTCTTGTGGCAAGGTTGAGATGTTCAGGGTGTCGCGCATTAAGCTAGCTATGTACATTCTCAACTGTTGATTTTCAGCCTTTAAGGCTGATTTGTCCTTTCCATCCTTAGCCATCCTCTCTTGGATGCTCACTAAAGCAATTCTGAGAAGGTCTACCTCCACCTAGTGTGTGGTCTTTCCAAGGTTGAGCTTGGACAATGTGAAGTCCTCAACTCATACCTCATGTACATTTTTGTCCTTAGGTGGGGCAACAGTCTCTATAACAAACTCATTCTCTGCATTCCTTTCCACATGTACTTGCTTCTTCAATTTCTTGTCCAACATGTCTTGTGGGACATGATCGAACTCTATGAAGTCAATCATATGGGAAGGCCTTTCCCTCTTCCTTCTTAGGAAACCCTCAAGCCAGATAGAATCCCAGCTAGCCTCGTTGGAAGGAGGAATATTGGGCCCCTGAATGCCCAATGAATGAGTCTGAGCGAGAGTGATGTCTCTCGACCGAGAGCCCAAGTCGATGGGGACTTGTGTCTGCTATAATGGTGGTGATGTAGGTGGCTCTGTCTCTATTACATGAACTATTTATACTATTGTTGTTTCTGCTATGGGCTTTGTCTCTACAGTGATTATCTCAATCACTGGCTTAGCTGTAGTGGTCTCTATGATTATCTCAGGTGTGTGTGTGGTTGTCCCTAGATATAACCATTATGTTCTTCCCCTTGTGTGTCTTGACATCTGCATCCCTTTGGGAGGATTGCTCCATTGCTTCTGCCTGGGCTTCTTCCTTGACGTGGAAGGTAGTGTAGATTGAACCTGTGGTGGCTTTGTTCTGGGAAGTACTACCTTCCTTGTCCTCTCGCTGTCTAGGTAAGTTGACTATTTCTGACAACTCTACTCATTTTGTCCTCTATAGATGGGTTTTCTTTTAAGTACCAATCCACACTTTCGAGTGGTTGTGATTCCACTAAATCTACGAAGAACGAGGGGAGAATGACTTCCCCTTCATCATCAGATAGGCCCTCAATGTCTTCTAACATAAATTCAACAATTTGTAAGAGACTAAAATGGCTATAGTTCCTTCTTCATACCTCATACTCATTGTCACAATTAACCCAATAATCTTCCATAGAAGATTCATGTGATGAGTGATGCTCAAGATCCCTTGCATAGAGGCCTCTAGGATCATATGACCTTCTCTCAATGAGCTATTTGAGATTGAGTCTCACGTCTCTTGGCTCATCAACTTGGCATCGGCCACTATTCTACATCCGTAGAGTCCCATTTGAATGGGAAAGTTTACAGTTGCCTTCTTCAGGCATAGGTGGGTGTGAACTTCGGCTAATTGCTTCAGGAATTCAATGAAGACTACCCTATTTGAAGGGTAGTGTGGCATCATGGTGGGGTGACCATTATAGCCATACACGCGTATGTAGGCGAAGGTGGGGAATTGGATTAACCAATCTGCCCAGTCCACCATTGCCTCTTTGGCTGCTGGTGATATACACACATGCATCTCATGGTTGAGGTCTCGTACTGTGTGCATAGTGAAGAGGTCACTTGTCCGTTTGAAGTGTCATTTTTCTTAAGTAAACTCAAGACGTGAAAAGTGTTCATGGACCTTCTGCATACCTAAGGTTCCCACATTGTTCAATGTCCTGAACTCGCCTTGGAAGGAAATCGGGTATACCAGGTAGGAACACATGTGGAACCTATGAGCCTCTAGAAACTCGGTAATCTGTTGGTTGAGTGTTTCACTGATCAGGGTGGCCTAGTTGTAGTGTTCTCTTTTGCTGATAATCTTGGCAATGATGTAGTACATCCATGATTGAAACTGATCGCCCTCTTCCTGTCCAGTGATTCTACTGAGTAGAGTGATCGACACTGCATACTTGTCTCTAAATTCTCCTCGTCCAACCAATTTGTGAAAGTTGGCCTTTTTCACTTTTATCCATCTTTCTACGATTACTCCTTGACATTTATCCCTAGCTACTTTGAATGATCTTTCACATTCTGTCACTGATACTACCACATTGGTAGAGCATGGTGGAATATCAAAACGTTTTTCAATGTCATTCGGTTTCAAACTGCAAATCACCCTCCCATCTACTAATAAAATTTCTCTCGTGGTAGGATTGTAATGTTTAATGCAAGAAATTACAAGCTCCAAATTCTGTAATGTGATGGGGATGGATGCAGCTTGAAGCAACCTAGATTCTTCTATGTTCTATAATATGATCTGATTCATGCCCTCCAAATCTTCTGAATCAACCATTGGGTTCTTTTTATGTAAGTTTGTGTCAGTCATTTTCAAGAAATCATGGTACAAGGTCATCTCAGTCTTGTATTGCACCTAGGAGTACTGCATCTTGAAATACTTAAAGATTGATTGTGCACACAACCCTATTCTGACAATTTTTGAAAACCCCTCAAAATAACGCCTGCCGAGAAGCATTTTTCTGAAAAAAAGTTGGCACATGGGTTTTGTTCATGCTTCAATGTTGAACAAACCCAGTTCCTCACATTTTTTATTTTGAGAATTTTTCAGAAAAACCCCCAAAAATAGGGCAACAAGTTTGTTGTTTCTGGAAAATTTGACGAGATGGGTTTTACTGGAAAATTATCTTGATCACACCCAGTTGGTCAGATCTGTGGTAGCCTGTTGTTTTCTGTGACATGCAAGAAAACCTAAGACAAGAAAAGAGGAAGTAGATAAGAGGTGGATTGGAAGTTATTAGCTCTCCCTGAGAAAATATTCCTCTGAATTCAACCTCTGAGAAGAAATCTCCTTAAGCCACTGATCTTTAAAAAATATTGAAGAATGGTCAAAAATCCTTGCCAGATCTTGAAAAGACATCCTTGAGAGCAATTTTTTGTTTTGATCTTCAACTTGCAAAAGAAATAATGAAAAAGGGATGCCTAGGGTTGATATATAGTGATTCAAGCCTGGATCCTTGAAGTTTGGGTGTTAACTCATGTCCTAAGCCTGATTTGGCTTGATTTGGAGTTCAAAAAGTTGATTTCCACTGATCGTTGGGTGATTTGGCCAAGTTTTCCTCCAAAATATCTTAACTAAAGTCAAAAAATCTTGCTTTGACCATTTTAGGCATCCATTTTGAGTTTGAGCACTTTTTTCACTATTTTCCAAGTTGAAGTGCCTTTGTTTGATCCTTGCTCACGATCGTTCAGTTGATCTCTGGCAGCTTCTAATGGATCTATTGTTGAGATAGAACCAACTTGAAGAGGTATGCCTGGGAGCAATTATGCCAAAAATAAAAGTTTGAGGCTCTAGATTAAAGGGTTCCTTTCTCTAGTAGGGGTGCTTTTAGCCTTGACTTAGTCAATTTTCATGACTGTTCTTCATTTTCAACATTTTAGACCCTCCGTGCTTTGATTAGATATCACCATTGACTAACAAGTTTGATGACTTTGGTTGACGATTCACTAGATGACCAATTCAATCCTAGAAAGGATGACAGGTATCTTAGCTCTTGAAGGTCTGTTTAAGTCCTCTAAGTCCAAGGGTGCCCCTAGCCAATAGGGGCACTTTTGGCTTGTTGATTAATTATATTCATGTTGTGAACTGCCTTAGTTTGTTCTTCGTCATCAGTTGACTGAGTTGTCTGTTTCCTTCACCGGTGGTTTTGTTGTTGAGATCGATTGAAGTGGAGAAGGTCATCTTGGAGATCATTGGTCAAACAGAATGCATCTGGATGCCAAAAATACTGGGCACTTTTCCCTTGTTACTTAGCCATTTTTAATGTTCTTCATTCAATTGTCACTTTTGGCATTTTCAGTTTGATCTTAGCCTTTGAATGTTTGACAGGTCCTGTGATCGTGATGTCGGATTGGTCGCAAAGCTGGGAGGGAGTTAAAAAATTCCCTTGTATAAAGAAGATGTTGATTACCTCATCAGGTGTCTTAAAGAGAAGGGCACCCTTGGCTAGCAGGGGTGCTTTTCCTCTAGAGTTCACTGATTCACCTTCTACCTTGTGTGATTTGACGATCAATCATAGACGTTGTTTGATTTATCTCACAGGATGGCTGATAGTTTCACTGCAAAGTTGGGCTGGAGTTGAAGAGATCTCACGAAGACAAGTTTCTTTGAGAGCTGACATCTGCATCATCTCATTCAAGGGTGCCTTTCTTCAACAAGAGTGCCTTTTGACTCCTTTGACTACATTTCTGCCTTGGTAATAAGGCATGGTTTTCTAGAGTTAGCCAAATTTTGGCCTTTTTTAGTTTCTAGAATCTCCTCCATCAAACGACATCTTTTTTATCCTTTTCCACCATGGTTGTGTCGTTGAAGCTTTTGAAGCTTAGCTTTCAGCACCTGGTACTGGCCAATCTACCATTAATAGCTGCAAAGCTCCTAACTTTGTTCCTAAAAAATAGAAATAGACCCACCAGAGTAAAACATGTCTATTGATGATTCTGACTTGATCAGTGTGATTGTGAAGTCGATTAATCCTATCAAAATCATTTTCAATCATTTTCGGGAAGGTCCTATTTTCAGGGGTTTCCCTAAAAATAGGAGCATAAAACCCTAATTTTCAATTTTTCAGATTTTGCACAAGTGTTCCTTGACATAAACCCACAAAAACCCTATGTTTGGTTTGACCTAAAACAAACTTTTGACAACATTTTTACATGATTTAGCTCAATTTAAGTAGAATGCCAAAAATTTATTTTGGGTACAACAGTTTTCAAAGAACAACTTATGCACATTGTATTTTCTATTGATTTATGTTTTATGTTGTAGTGTTAAGAGGGGGTGTTGGAATATACGTGCTCCAAATAAAATTATAGATGTGTCAATAAAGAACTGTAGAGGTGTCTTCAATTCTAGTTTGTTGTCATTATATGTCCAATTTGTTGTTGAACAACTCTAGTTAGCTATCACCATAATTAGCATGATTATAGGAAGTCTATTGAGTGTCTACAATTATAAATTTGTAATCTGTTAATGAATAATTAATTAGAAAATGTTTATTTTTTTGTCTGAAATTCTATTTCTTACATCAAAAAATACTCTGCAATTCTAACACTAAAATTGATAAACAAGCATAAACATAGATAAAAAAAATGTTAGATCCAATTTTTTTATGGGGTCATAAATCTGAAAACAAATTTTAGTGTTCAACTATGTAAGTCTAAAACCTTCATACATCTTGATAACTATAAATTTTATTTCTTGTGATGGTTGTAATTGTCTTTAGAAAATATTTGGATTCACTTACAAATGGCTCTCTCTTAACAAAAATATTAAATACAAAAGGAGAGAATACCCCCCTTTAGACCAATTGTTAAGCTCCAATACTAAATGTTAGAAATTTCAATCAACATATGTTAGTTCTTACATAACCTTTCTAAAACAAACCATGTTAGATAGGATGCAAAATTTGAAACAAATAATAATAAAAAAACATGCACACAAGATGATGACTTATGTATTCCAAAAAATCCTTTCAAAAAGATTCAACTTAGAATGTACTACACAATTCAATGTATTATCTCAACAAAAATATTGCAATACATTCACAAAGCTCTCCATGCAATACCTTTTCAACAATAGTGAGAAACATAGTTGCACTCTTTATATCATCAATCAAATAACATATATGAGTGATCCCACAACACTAATAAACACTTTAAACTAAATTTTCACTTTCTACTATTTATTGCAAGTAAATTGTTAAAAAATTGAAGATAATGTGAATTGGTAATTTTTGACACTGTGTATAAATTTTAAATATATATTTTAATATTTTTAAAAATATTTGTCTCATTTCCTAAGCATTATTTATAATTTTTATACTTTATAGTAGTTTTAATAAAAATATTTACTCCATAACACATTTTTAACAATAAAATCAATTCATAATTCTTGAAATAGATCATTAACACTAATATCTAGTACATGCATATTTCTGATGAGTTTTTGTTAAATATTTTATTTAATATTAATTTTTAATTTAAGCTGATTATAATTTAGAATATCCTATTCTATAATACATATTTTTTTTGTACATACCCCCAAAAATTATTGAAATAAATACATCAATTTTATTTTTTAAATTTCTAATAAAACTATGTTTAGTAGAAAATAGAAAATAAATATACTAATTAAATAAATATCTTAGAATTTCTAACTTTTGGAAAACTTATTCGAAGGGGTACAATCCTATTAAATCTTATATAATGGTAACTTTGTTTGACTATCCAACTCTTGCTTCATAACACATTTTTTTCTAAAAAATCTATGAACTATTAGATGATGTCATCAAAATGACATTTGAATGAAGGTATTACCTTTGTTTGAAGCTCACAAAATAAATGATTTTGAAAATAAAATATTTAAAAAATAAAAGGCCTTCATTCAAAGGTGTTAGCATTCATTTGATTCCCCTTTCATTCTGAAACATAGAAAAATAGGGCTCACCAAAATGAACGAACAAGATGATGAGCCACTATGATTTTCTAGGGATGTTTCACTCAATTATGAAGGCCAAAATGCATAAATAACAATCAGAAATGACTCCTAACTATTATAGCAATAATAAGGGAAGTTTTGAGAGGCTAAAACAATGTGTACCTTGTTGAAAACTGGTTATTTTTAGGCCACTGAGGACTCATTCGCCTTTAGTGGTGAATGGGTCCTTTTAGGGTTTCAGAAAAATGTTTTTGGTTATGTTCTTCAAGATCTGCACTCTCAGCTCCTCGGTGATCAAATCTCGAAAACCTAAAACAAATTTTGTAGCCTTGTTTATGTGTTCTTGCAATGTGAATGACAATTTTGCAACTTGACAACTTTGATAATTTTTCTCCAATCTTGTTCTCCACTTGATCTTCAACCTAAAAATCCTACAAATAAACATTCAGGAGGAGAAAAAATTGTTGATTGTTAGAAGAATAGGGGTTTTCCTTAATCAAACCCCTTTTAGGTAATTAAACCAAATGATGAAATAATGAAATTGAAGCATGAAACATGAAATATGAAATGATGATACCTTGAAAGTTGTCTTGGAATGTAAATCTACAACTAACACGAAGTGTCCATAAATAATGTAGATCTTGATCTCAAATTCGATGTGAAACAATTCTTGCAAATAGATCCTCAACGCTACACAACAATCTTAGCTCAACAACATGCCTAAATGCATTATGCCTTTGACATGATGAAATGACCTTGAATTGCGACAATAAAAATTCACTAATCTTCCTTTGAATTCCTTTGAAAATGATCTTGAAGCACTCTATAATGCTCTTGTGAAAGTGCTCTAATTTTAACTTGAACTTGCTAGGTGAAACAATGTGAATTAACCTTATATTATACTAAATCTAAGAATTGACCTTGAAATTCAAATAATCCAAGCCGACATCAAATCTAGAATTGAAATTCATTAAAATCCCACCACAATTAAATTCAAAAAGGGGTGTCCTATGTGAGGAGAACCCATTCGCCACTAAAGGTGAATAGGTCCTAGCACAACTTTCTAGGACCATGCTTTGGGGGAATAAAATAACATCAAAAACCCACTTCAAAAATGCCAAGAAAGGGGTGTCCTATGTGGAGAGGACCCATTCGCCACTAAAGGAAAATGGGTCCTAGCACCATTTCTAGGACCTCAAATTTTCCAAATTAAATGTCATGCAATATCATTATTGGGTGTCGGGATAGATCCTTAAAAACAATGAAATTAAGAGGGCTTGAATTTGAATTAAAGGGCCAATTAAGCTCTAATTAACCATAATTAATTAATGAAACCCTAGATAAGTGTGAAAGTGTAATACAACACTTTACAACACCCTAAATAAGGTACAATTTAAGTACATTTTATAAAAAAGGGCCCTAGATTCAATGTGAATGTGTACAACACACTACAACACTAAATCAAGGCATTATTAGGTTAATTAAATTATTCCCAAATGTAGGAAAAAGGGATACTTTTCCATTAATATACATTCAAAGATCATGATGACATCACCTTTGATGGAAGCTCCTTCATTCAAAGGTGTTCTTGTATTCATTTTTTCTTGTCCCACAACTAAGACGCATTATTATGGGATCACCCATATGGGAACCATGCCTATCACTTCATACCTTCCTTGGTATCTTATCACTACATATGCAACCTTTTTGAGATGCTCCAATTATTTTTCTATACCACTACCCATGTGATTTCTTTTATAATTCAAGCTTACATAAATTCACTAAATTATATTACATAAACCACAATTCTAAAACTATGTGATTATTAAAACATGAAACCTAATAAATTAAATGTATTTACCTAATTTGTCTCCTATGTTAAATAGTTTTTTGATGTCCCATACAACATTTCATGTTGTTATCAATATATATTTTTCTTTGATATCTCTATTTAAGGATACATTTTTAACATGCATCTAGTGTTCTTCCCAGCTATTTTGAGCTACTAAGGTAAGATGCATATTAATGGTTCTCATTTTTGTTGCAAGAGAAAAGGTTTCATCACAATCTAAACAAAGTTTTTGAGTGGAGTTTATAATGACCAACCTTCCCTTATATTTATTTATTCCATTGTTGAAGTTGTATTAAATAACTTTATATAACCAACAATAATCAACAATATTTGATTTTGAGGTTGGGGGAAGTAGATTTGATCTTGTTCTTATTAGAGTGCTATACTATAATCGTATTGTTTCCTTACATTTCTTACCCATGTTATCTTATTCATAATTAGAGTTTTGTACTCTATCTATATTGCATTTTCCATTTCCTATCTTCATTAACTTCTTCAAAATTTCGGGGTTTACTTTCATAGATATTCATTAATACATGATATGTACATTGAATCCTAATCATTTTAGATAAAGAATAATTTTCTTTGCTTCTTGAATTAGGATTTGAAGCCATTTAGTTCTTTTAGGTTGAGATCTATCAAAAGACCCATCCCCCCTTAAATTCATCAAATTGATTTTGATTAACTATACTATAAGACTATTCATGGGTTTTTATAGTGCAATTCTTGTACTCCATTTTAAATTTTTTATCCCCATTACCACCCATCTCACTTTCCCCCTTAACTAGCTTTTGATAGTGCTATGGTGTCTAAATACTGATAACCAATGTATGAATTCAATTCCAATAGAGCCTACTAAGTACCCTTCATTAAGATATTAATATTACCCCTATGTTTGATTCATTGCCCCTATGAAGATCTTTTTAATTCTATAATTTTCTTAGAGCTTCACATGTTCTTTAATAGTTTCTTGTGATGATCAATTGGTTTATTTATTTTTCAAAGAAATGAGAAAATTGCTATATGATAACAAGCTAAGCTATGATGACATGATGTATGTGTTTTAAGGAGTATGAATGATGAGAAATGATCATATGATTTTAGTGAGCTGAGGGGTTGGGTAAGTGCATATAAATGAGGAGCAAAAAGAGGGTCGAAAGTAGACACTCTTTTCTAAAAATAAACAAAAACTAAACTTCAATGAGTAATTCAAGATACCTATGCTTAAAACTTTAAGATGTAATAGGAACACAATTAGTAGTTCTCAAAATTTAATTTCTAAACTACTATTTTTATATATGGTGGATATTACTAAAGTGAAATAGGGGAGCACACAAAGTGTTCTTATTTTTCATCAAAATAATAATAATAGCTCACATCAGGTGTGTTTTGCTTAAATTGTTAATTTTTTAAGTATTTTGTAAATCACTTGCATGAAAAGTTAGCTTACATCACATAGTTTATGCAGTTTTTTTGCTATTATATATATATATATAATTGTCAAAGTGAATCATCTTGAAAAACAAAAATTGAGTGTCATCCCTCCTAATTTTGAGAAAAATAATTCAAAATTAAAAAAAATGTGTGTAGAACAAAATGTAGAATGTGAAAATTATGAATTTTTTTTAAATCGGATGATTGAATCAAGAATTACATACAAAAAATATTACATTTTCTTTTTAGAAAAAAATAGACACTAATAAAACTAATTAGAGATTAAGACCTTAATATATTCATTTTTATTAAAACTATATGGTTAGAAAGAAAACACTGTTTTTATCAAAAAATACATAAACATAATATAGAGCACACTTGACATCTATTTATTTTTTGTATGGATTTTATAGAACACGTCTTTGGCACCCAAATTGAATGCTCAATCCTTAAGATTGGTAAATTTAAACTTGTACTAATCCTAATAAAGATAATTTATTGGTTAAAATTAGAATTTGAGTGTGCTATAATGTGCTTACATTCTAAAAAATATGTATAAATCATAACATGCATACATTATGTTTTTGAAAATGTGAGTGTGTTTTAAAGAATTATCAAATTTGGTCATTTTTTGGCCCCCTAACTTTCTATATTTTCCAAAATAAACATATTATAAATGGTGAGGCTCATATCTTAGGTGACTATGCTTGTGTATAATGTGTTAGCAAGTTAATTGGTAGCTATAGTTACTTAGGTTATATCCTTAACTAATCGATTAGAAAAAAACATACACTTGCTATAACAAGATAACTCATCCTAAGAAGGGTGATTTTCCTCAACATGTTTAAGAGGGGTGAATCACTTATATGATAGGGGTTTTATAGTTTTCTATCTTTTAATCCAAAATCATAGTAGGGCCCATTCAATTAATTTTTTACCAGGATCTTAATATTATCCCTTTGTTTGATATCTAATCAATGACAAGCAACCTAAGGTGAGTTAACAAGGTAAGTTATATGCATTGGTTATCAAGTCGCATAATGATATTTATGTTGTAGAATGGTTGTCATTGATGTCAAAAGTGTTAGTTTGGTTGTCATTGATGTCAGAAGAATGTTGGATTTGGTTGAAATTTGGTTGTTAATATTACTGTCTGGCTATTTGGTTGCCAGAGTTCTTGTGAGATGCTCTGCATCTCTCTGCTGTTGTTGTTGTGCTCCTACGATTTAGAAGTTAGCTTCATATGTTGTCAAAGCATGTGTGATCCAAGTTTCATGTTGTTTGAATTATTGGAAAGGTGTTATTGTTTATGATAGTTTGAAGGCGGTGTTGTTTCTGTGAAGATGCTCATAGAGGTACAAATTTTGGCTTTGCATTCCTTCGGGTTTGTAGATATGGATGTGTAGTTCAAAAGTTAAGTTTGTTGTGTTCTGAAGGTGCTATATCCAAAGTTTCATATCATTTGTCATTCCACAAAGAAAGTTTGGAGTGACAGAGTGTAGGACTATATTATTCGGTGACTAGTTTCAATGTTTGTTAGCTTGCACAAACTTCTTGTTGTTTGAAGTGGAGAATTGGTTGGTGGAGAGTGTTTCTGAAGATCTTGTGATGTGTTTTGTTGCTCTACAATATGTTCTCTAGTTTCTTTAGAAAAAGCTATGGTCTAGAATGAAGGTTTTGCTAGGTTATACTTTTTCCTATGTGCCACAAAGTCTTTATTATGCAAAGTTGACATGACTGCTTGTTAAATCTTTTGATCTTGACATTGACAATCTTTTGATAGTGGCATTTGTGATATATTCTTTACCTTGGCATTTCAAGTTTATGAATAGGTAATAGGTACACAGTGATATGGATTAGTCTTGGCATTGGTACTTGGTATATGATGTATACCATCCACCATAAGGCTTTCATGACTGTTGTGGAAGAGATTTTCATGCTTATATCCGTGTTTTAGCTTGTTATTGTTGGCATTGCTTCAGTAATTGTTTCATAGTATTATCTTGTTTGACAAATTGGTAGTGGACTTGGTTGTGTTGGACAATATGTTTGGACCATGACCATAGTATGATGTCAAACTTGCTTTCAAGCTTGTTTTTATGTCACAATGAACAATGCCTATTCACATTCTTGGACAGTGTGAAGTGAATTCAACTGGTTGGAAAGTCTTGTTTTCTTATTTGCTCGGTGCTATTTCAGTGTGGAGTGATATGTTTGGTGATCAATGAATTACCACCATATAATGTCATTATTTTTCTTGCATTCTAAATCTGAGTGACAATGAGTAGAAATGTTTTGATGTGATGTCAATATAAGGGGCAGTGAAAACTTTAAAGGCCAGTACAAACTTTAGCATGTCTCTTCATACATTCAAATGCATACAAATACTCAGAGGTCTTGTAGCATAACAGGTTAATAGTGAGTCAGATGTATTTGTGAGGTGTTGATTGATGCCAAAAGTGTTTTTTCAGAGAGTCTTGTT
This sequence comes from Sequoia sempervirens, assembly GCA_007258455.2. Classification (NCBI taxonomy): domain Eukaryota; kingdom Viridiplantae; phylum Streptophyta; class Pinopsida; order Cupressales; family Cupressaceae; genus Sequoia; species Sequoia sempervirens. Next base: position 63,915 of record VDFB02358467.1, on the reverse strand, counting down.
AGGGCTGATCATCTTGACAAGTTGATAGAAGACAAGATCTATTTCAATTGGCTTGTATACATTTTCCTAACATGAGATAGTATTTTTGAATTTGAAGAAGACTTGGCATGATGCTCAGTGGCAAAGGAAGACAATTTAATGAGGTTTGGATTTCTTTGCTTGATGGTATGTATGTTTATCTCTTGTCTGTTTCAAAGGAGCAAAGTATATCAGGTATGATCAATTATCTATTTTGCTCGTGATGTATGTTTGCATAACATAGTGTAGTATATCACTTGTTATACAATGAGAGCAGTGAGAACAGTGGTTTGTGTTTTGACAATACATCTTGATAACAATGAGATTATCTGATAGTATATTGGCAGTATAATGGTTTATCTCAGTATAGTGGACAGTATTTTGGAAAATGACAGTTATTGCCTAAGATACATGAGTGTGTTTGTAGTATTCTTTTTCCTGTCAATGGTTCCTTATGGACAATCTTTCTTGGAGTGGCAGTAAGTTGCTTTTGATCTCACAATACTTGATTTTTTGATATTTACATGCTGATATAAGGTAACAACTATTTATGAGTGACTTGATCACTACCAGCTACATGTTGACAGTGGCAGTGTGTTATAGGTTTTCCTTGGTGACAGTTACATAATGAGTTGTCTTTTATTTCAGTATGCTTCTATTGAAAATGGTATTCTTGTCATTTAAGATATTTGTTCTCAAGGCTGATGATTATTGATATTATTATTATCTCTTATCAGAATAGTGTCCACAAAGAAAGTTAGCAAAAGGCTCTCATGGTGGCATTGTAGAAAACAGTGGCAGTTGGTATGATAATAGAGATAGTATTATGGCTGCAAAGATATTATGTTTTGATTATGACTAAAATAAATATTTGTTGGTTGGATTGAGTTGTTTTTTTTCTTTGTGGAATTTCACATTCTCCTCTATCATTCTTTGTCATCGAGGCAAAAAGGGGCAGAGAGAATATGTGTTTTTCCATCAAGGACAAAGCGGGGGTTTGTTGGCTTTCAGTTATTTTGTGGTTTGTCCTTGATGTCAAAATTGATGTCAAAATTGGTTTGATACAGTGCTTTCATATTCAATGATTCACCCTTATGATGAATCATGATGGTTTGATGGTTTGATCTTCATGGCATATAATGCTTTACACAGTTGATTTTATTTGGCACATGCAAATCTTATCTTTGACAAGATCTTGATACATATTGATAATATTGATACATGTTGATGCTGACAGTGTTTATAATTCATGTTGAAAGGATGCATTCTCAGATTGCTTGATATATGATTTTTCGTTACATGTTACTATTACAGATCAACAGTTTGCTTTCTCAAAGACTACATACCACAATGATTGCCACATGTATATTCAATAGGGATAACATTCAATTCAAATTGACTAATGCTTGGCATTATTATTCTCTATGATTTCATATCGTTTGGCTCAATTTAGTTGTATTCATTTGGCTCAGTTTCTATGTTGTCATTATGATGAAAATTTTGTGCATATCATTTCAACATTCACAGTTTGGCATATTCAGTACTTTGTGGATGGTGATTTGGATGGTTTACTTTCAATTTTGTTTTGTGGTATTGATCATGTTGGATTCATGTGTAGAGGATAGATATTTATCACATGGGGTTATTCTTTCATATAGTTTGTTTGGCATGTTCAAATTTCAGTGATTACATGGAATTGATAAGGCATATACAGATGAAGGTAATGTTGAAATCTAGTTATGAGATTTGTTTGTATTCACAAGGTATTTAAAAAGATGTGCTTCACCTTGTGTGAAGTTTTCTAGCACACATTCTTATACATCTTGGTTGATACACAAAGGTGAATACTTGGAATTTGGCTTAGCATTGGTCTTCGCAAATACTTGTCTTTATTATTGATCGAGCCCTTCACATTTTACATATGATATTAAATTATCATCGGACCAAATGTTTATTTGGCAACAAGGTTTAAAGTGATATTGTATTGGTTTTTTTCATTTAACATGGCAATGACATTATATTGAATCTCACGTATCATGGTATTGGTTTTTTATGTTTCACATGGTTTGTTTTTGTGATATCGGATTCATTGATTCATTACGTGGCATTTACACTTGATGAATTGTCGGTCAAAGTGCATTATGGCTTCATGTGGTAAACAGGTCACATCGACAGTGACTCATGTGTCGACAACAATAATAAAGTTATCATTTGTGTTGTTGACATCACACAGACTTCAAATGGTTACAAAATGAAGTGAAGTTCTTGAAAGCTTTCATAGCAAAGAAGATAGGGAAAAATCATTTTGTCATTTTTCGTTTTGTTCTGAAGACAAACCCTAGCCACCATGCATGTTTATAGTGATAGTTGTTAAATCTTCAGTGATGGTTTTTTGCTCGAGCCAACAATATGATGGATAGTGTAGAAAGAAGAATGGTTGACTAGTAGCTAAAAGTGAAAGTAAAGAAGGCAGATTTTGTGAAATTTGTTTTCAGTTTTTGGCCACCATAGTAAGGTAATAACCACACAATCTTTTGGTTCTTCAAAGTAAATGTTGATAAGTTTTTCCTTCATCGAAAGTGAAAAGGTAAAATGATTTCAGTTGCATTTGTTTTTTATTCAGTTACTTCGAAATGAGAATAGATAGTTTTTGTTCAAATGCATTTTTCGTTTTTGATAAACCCTAGTTAACTCAAGGGTTTCAAAATTTTGGAATAAAGGGTTTGCAAACTGTGAATAAGGTTTTAATATTCCAGTCTATAAAAGCATGGTATTTTCAGCCATTGCAAAGTGACAGAGGTTGGAATCAAATAATTGAGTTTTCGTGAAAAAGAATAAGGGTTTTTGACAAAAATATTCTTTTATTAAAAAGAGATAGATGAGAGATTAATTTGTTTGATTTCTCTGGTTCAAAAACAAAGATAGCATTCATAATTTCAGTGTGATTATCTTGGTACTGTCATATTTAGGAAAAATTATAATGGGCATTATTGTATATCTTTTAAATGTTCTTTGTTGAGATTTTGTAATTGCAAAAATAAGGCAGTTATAAGGTCCTGACAGTTTGCATGGGTATTGAGAAACTTTGTAAAGGAGTTGGTGCTCCTACTGAAGTTGGTGCTTCAAAATTTTGGTGGAGTTGGTTCTCTAAAAAATATTGTAATCAATTTGGAATTAAGCCTGTAAGGCATTTTGGAGTGGTTTTTCTACCCTGAGAGGGTTTTTCACTCATCAAAGTTTTGTGTTTCTCTTTTGTGTGGTTTGTGCTTATATTGCTTAAGTTTTCATTCTGTCATTTGTCAAAATGGTTCATGCAATGCCCTGATACATTTTTTTCATTTTTTCAATATGTCTAAAAGATTTCACAAATGTGGATGTTCATATTTCAGATCATTGTCTTGTTAATACTCAATGTTATATGATCAGTTAGTTCAATCATTATAGTATAATCAAACAATTCAAACACATACTTAATGTGTTCAATGAGTTGTTCTTGATAAAGTTGCAATCATATAAATTCATTGTTTGAGTTCAGTTTCAAAGTTGTTTTGTTAAAAGATCATATTGAAACAAAGTGGTATCTATCTCAAGGTCTCCTTTTATTTTGCACATCAAGGTTAAATTTTTAAAATTATGTTACTCTGAGTCACCCCCCCTCTTAGAGTAATTCATCTTCCAACAAAACCGTTAGATGATGATATGTTAAAATCTTAGACCAAATTCCTTGAACCGTTCATTATAATTGTAAAAGCATGGCAACTGATAAATATGTGTTTAGGCTGTAGAATTATTTTGTTGATGAAATCCAATACACAAGTATTGAATAAATATGTAAATGTCATATAAGAGAATTTAGGTGACAATCCTACATTATGGTTGACATTTGACTTTAGTTCTAACCACCCGCTTATCTTGATATTCAATTATTATCCCTGTTGATGCCTTGAATGAACTCTTTATTGTGTTGGCTTATTGAATCAATGGGAAATCACAGAAAGCTGTGATCCTTTTGTGTGGCAATCTATTTGCCCGCTGCAAATGGTGTCTTCCCTAGTATGCAATCATATACCAAGTGATCATTATCAATAAAACTGCCTTGACCTAGGGAATCACTGCCTCTACTCCATGCCTGAATTCCATGCATATTCTTTGAGTTGATGGATCACTGCATATTCATCTTGCCTGGGGTTCGATGCATGTTTGCTGGTTTATATTCGGCCATTTCTTTTCAGGTTCCTACTTTCTTAACTAAAGGTTTGATTTTAATTTTGTGACTTTGTGATGGCATTTATGGTGTTAGGGTACATAGTCGGTATGTGATTTCACTCCTATTCTAACCGCTGAGGCAATGTGAAGAGAGGATGCAAGAAAGGTTATTATATGGCTTTTACACTTTCCAATTACTTTTGCTTTAAACTACTGTAGTGCAAGCCTATTTTTCGATTGTTTCATTTTGTATCACTTCATATTCTCCACAAGAATTTGAACCTTTTTAGATTATGGAAATGGTTCACATCTTTCGTAACAATTCTCTGCATCAACCGATGCTTTATCCTTTTGGAATTCAAAATTATGCAAAGTATTCCATTTTATATAATAATTTACGCGACCACCTCTCCCTCTTCCTTTGGGCATTGCTTGATGTCACCTCCCTTGTGCATTCAAATTTTGATAATTTTGAATCTCTCTTTCTTGCCATCCTTTTGATAATTTTGGGTATGGGAGAAGTATTCGATTCCATTTTATTTGATAACCAAATTACCCCTTGCCTCGTTATTATAGATCTTAAAGATTTTGATTTTACTTTGATGACTTTGTTTCCTTTCTAAATTTGACACTGTGATAGTTTGTATATATATATATATATTCGATGTATTCTTTATGTATGTTACCTATGGATTTATGATTGTGCTAGGAATATGATTAAAATGCATAGTTTTTTCAGATTCAAACTTATTTCAATGGTTAGTACATTTGGCTGATATTTGAAATATATATATATGTGTGTGTGTGTATGTAAATAAATGTTTAATACATTTAAGTTGAAATATAATGTTTTACAAATGACTTTTCAATTATAAGATATGCTTATATAAATGTATACATGTATTTGTATTAAAGTGATAGAAAAAGAATATTTTCATCTTAGTAAATCATTGATTTTATTAGATAAATAAGTAAAAGAGTTCAATAGCAAAATTGACTTATTTATAACTAGTTAAGTTAGTCATGTCAATTTTCATCATAGATAAAGACTAGTTAGCTTATATTGTTGAATGGATATTACTCTACGATATCATTTGTTAAGTTGTGTGAATATAAATAAATTATTAGATTACAATTAATAATTGATTCATTTCATATTCAATAA